>JAEQBH010006952.1:0-111413 GCA_016808115.1 Tetrastigma voinierianum | reverse complement strand
GTTTGTAGCAACATCAAAGTTACATTTTAAGATACCTTCTTCCATTTTTTAATTTCTGCAAGGGTGAGAGAGTGCCGCTAGGGGGCTAAAACTGGGTGAGCCAGCTTCCACTGCTAATGCACCTGCATAGCTATAGTTTCCAAAGGCATATGAGAGCTACCTCCTCGAATGGGACAAACTATGACTCACGCGGATGTCAAGTGCAGCAAGACCCAACCCATCACATGTGATGCGCTTACATGAGTAACCCAAACCCACCGCGTGACAGCCCTATATGGGACCCGAAGCCGATTATAGGAAGCATCAAGATGACCCTTAACTCAACCACCTCTGCATCAAGGTGGATGTGATCTGGATGCCTACAAACAAGTCATCTCGGGCATGGAAGATAAAGCAAACGGAGCATGCGTTGTTATCCACCTCGACAAGAGTTACGACGCAATTAATATGCAAATTAATGGGTAATGTAAGGACATTGAGAGTCACTCATAACTACCAATTTCATAACCATTCACCATACAACCCCCCTACGATGGATATATAATGTACGGGGATGTACTAAAAATGGGCATCCAATTCTTTTTTTAGAGAAATAATAAACATAGGATGTGCTAGAAATGGGCATCCAATTCTTTTTTAGAGAAATAATAAACATTCTTTTGGAAATATACGAAAGTTTTCCACCTCTTTCATTCCCACATCACCCAGCATATCATAGCAGCATTTTCTTGCACTTCCTTAGCCCAAGAGCGGACCGTGTCCTCCCACCACACTAAGAAACTACTCCCTGCTTGAGGGAGAACAAAAGTGTCCTCCATTGATCTCCCCCTTTCACAGAGAACAAGAGCATGTGTTGTGGCACGAATTTACTCCAAAAGTAACTCATTAACCTTGAACTAATGTTATTTTAATTTTGTAATATTTGATTATAAGTAAAAAGTTATATAGTTATGATCATTTTTTTTCTTTTTATAGGCATTGTTATTATCAATTTATTATAATTGATATCAATTATTTTTAAAGGAATTGGTTTAAAGGGGATAAAAACAAAAGTTATTTGCAAAACTAACCCCTTACTTTTATAACCTTAAAATATCCCCACTTTAGACAAAATTACCCCTTAATGTATTAAACCCTAAAAAATATTACAAATCTAACCTATTTTCTATACATGTCGGACTTAATCATTGTTAAGTTAGCATTTGAACAAACTTGAAGAGTGTCAAGTTCAGGTTTCTAACACAACTTCTATACATATTGAACTTAACCATCGTTAAGTTATATTTGAATATATTTGAAGGGGGTTAAGTATAGGTTTGTACAGTAATAAAGAGTTATTTAGTTCGACTTTACCATCAAGTAGTTATATTAGCAACAAATTTGAATGGGGTTAAGTCCAGGTTTATATGGTATGAGGGGTACATTTGTCAAAATCGTGTAAAAATATCCTTCCTTGTGGGTTTTAAGAAAAATGGGTTAGATTTGTAAATTTTGTTTTTGCCCATTTTAAATTCCATTAACCCTTATTTTTACACATTAAAGTTGTCGACAAGGTCAAATCTTATAAAACCCAAATTTGCATCACTTGATATTTTGGGAAAAATTATCTATCTTTGATCATTGATATTGAAATACATCTTGATGCAATGAATCTTGAAGCTACAATTAAAGAAGGAAAGCAAGCATCCTACAAGATCATGTCAAAGCACTTATTTTCTTTTGTCATCTATAATTCTCCTAGAAGCTCGATATGATTAGGTGCACTTGAAGTTATAATATTTTAAACCAATCAGCAAGTACAACTATCCATTATCCAAAATCAGCTCTCAATTTAAACTTTGCAAAGAAAAAATCATAGAAGATATATTAAAAAAAACTTTTACTATATTTCATGCATCGAATGTGCTCCTATAACAACAATATCTAGAGCTTAAATATACAAAATACTCCAAACTAATACTATGCCTTCTTGTTACTAAACAAAATAACAAGTTTTTGATAAAGAATCACAAGTCTCATCCAATTGGATCTAAACCATTCACCAAACTAATTGCAATATCATTCCAAGGTAAGTTGATTGTAAAACCATCCTTTAGTAAAAGTATATCTGAGTCACCAATCTTTTAAGAAAGAAAACATGATTGGAATGGACCTATCCATTCACATAAGGCAGTTTGTGACCTTGAACAGACTTTTAGTCAATGGCTTTCTAAATTCTTTAAGGTTTTACTTCAAAAAGGGTTCAAACAATCAAGCTCAAATCATTCTTCTTCTTTTTTAATTTAAGGCACATCTTTCATAGCCCTTCTTGTGGACTTGGATGATATTGTGATAGCTATTAACAATGCAAAAGAGGTTGTGAAGCTGAAATGCTTTATGGATAATCGCTTTAAGCTAAAAGATCTAGGTGACTTAAAATACTTAGGGGCTGCTAGTTTTTTGACTTTTTGTTGAAAGCTAAATAGCTTTCAACATTCAACATTCAACATTCAGCTGTTTGTTTTTAAATTTTTCACGACTTATTGTTAAAATTTTTAAAAAAAATTCTGAATAGAAAAAAAGTGAAAATATTTGGTTTTTTCTATTCAGAAAAAGTCATCTTTCACCAAAACAAGAAAAACTTCACCATTGCCCAACAAGGAGAAGAGCTACCAATACTCACTACTAGAGATGGCAACGGGGGGGTTCTAGACGGGGTGGCCCCATCCTGACCTCAACTCGTTTATTTTTTTCAATTCTCAAACTTGTCTCATTTAAAAAATTAAACGAGACGGGATTGGTGGGAATGGGAAAATTCCTAAACCCACCCCTTTTACATTTGATTTTTGTTTTTTTATTATTATTTTTTTATTATATTAAAATTAATATACTTCATAAAAAATAAAAATATTATTAATTTTTATAAATTATTTATTAAAAAACATTCTAATTATTATTATTATTTATATTAAAGTATAAAATAAAATAATAACAAAATATTTTTAAAATATAATCAGGGCGGGGAGGGAATAACAATACCCAAACCCGCCTCGGATTTGAGAAAATAAACCCAAACCCACTAAAAACCTTGATTACAGTTAAACCAAACATGTCCCATTAAGGACAGGGCGGGGCGGGAACCCGAAATAACTCGTCTCATTGCCATCCCTACTGATTACCCAATGTTAAAAAACAAACAACTTAATATTTAATATTATCAAGTATTATTCAAAGATTAACCCAAAAAGCAGGTTCAACACTAAGTAAAAAAATAAATGCCAATTTACTGGGCTTGAAGGACAACAAAAGGCTAGAATCTCACTTTCACAACGATTAATTATGCTTTAGAAGTTGCCGCTAATGCATGATATCTTGGTAGCAAACTTATGACAATCACAATGGAACCAAACTTGAGGTAATCTGATAGGTACTCAAGTCTAATAGAAGAGCCCAACTCAAAAGACTAGCCAAGATAACTCATTAAGTTTAAGTACCACTCCATATTCTTGTGTGGAACCTATGCGGGATCGTATCATTCCATACCATTTGGGGCCATTAAGTACCACTCATCAAGTTTACTCTGAATGGCTCACACTCTGGATAGCATTCACTTCGGACCCACCTTTGGGGCATCGTATAGCCCTCTTCCAGGTAGCCCTCTCCCGTTACGTACCGTCTCTCAATGAAAGCACCAATGATAGGGCTTCAAGCTAAACCCAAAAGACTAGCCTATTAGGTGGAAGAACTCATCAAGCTTAAGTATCACTTCACATTCTTGTGTAGAACCAATGTGGATCATATCATTCTATACCCCTTGAGAAACCAGATGTCCATGGATGGCATTCACTCTGAGTGGCTCACACTCTGGACAACATTCACTCCGGACCCATCTTTGAGGCATCGGGTAACCCTCTTCCAAGTAGCCCTCTCCCATTACATATCGCCTCTCAATTAAAGCACCAATGATAGGGCCTCAAGCCCAATCGAAGAGCCCAACCCAAAAGACTAGCCTATTAGGTAAGAGAACCTATCAAGCTTAAGTATCACTCCACATTCTTATGTAGAACTGATGTGGAATCGTATCATAATCCCAAATTGAAGAGAACTCTTAGACGATCCAACACAATTCAGGAGTCATTGGACTACTTCAATATTTTACCATCATAAGACCATATTTAACTTATTCGATTAATAAGCTTAGTCGATTCTTTAGCAAGCCTCCTATTTTTCTCTGCGTCTCTAAAAGAGAGATTAAAGCTTTTGCAAACTCTAATTAAGCCACTTGTCCAGATACTCACAAGTCCGTCAACAGGTTTTGTGTGTTTATTAGAAAGCATATGTCTCTAGTTCATCTCCAAAGGCAACAGGTTATGAGATGGTTTAATATTAATTGGCTATGGACCCATGGTTCTATCTTCTTCCTTATTTTGGTAAGCCTATTGTATCAAAGCTCAATTGTTCTTTTATGCTCTATAGATATGAGTAAATAAATCGTTAGAATTTTACAAGGGTTTGGAAGAACACACTTTTAGGAAAAGAAAATATTCATCTTCAACCCTAACCTTTCTTTAATCTCATCCCTTACAGATTTGGGAGACAAATGATAACCAACAATTCTAGATCTATAAAGGTATGTTTTCTACACGCTTCGAATTAATATGCTTCTTTGATCAATAAAGTTATTATTTTATAATATATTTTTTGAGTCATTTAATCATTAATCAATTATTTTTAGGATCAATAAAGACTTTTGATCTAACAAAATAATTTAACAATAGATATCAAAGCTGTTTTAGTTAATATTAAAACTGTCAAATTTGTTTCACTAGTACATTTTTTGGGTTTTGATCGAATGTGTTGTGGATCTCAAAACCATGCTATGAAAAGTGAACTCGCTCTTGAGCTATTCATGTCCTTTTTCCTTTTCTTTTTGTTATTCGCTATGCTGCATTTTAACAATGGTTGAGGTCTGACCCATGTGTCAGTCCGACCTGGTCCGATCACATCGACGGAGATAACCGTCCGGCCCACTATTAAAAACCGCTTCAGTTGAACCGCTTTGAACCGCTTCGAACTGGGGCCGCCTGGATCAAAACCGATCGAACTGCCGGTTTATGGAACCGCCTGGGCTTCTTATGGAACCGGGCGGTTCATCATTTATTTTTTTTGAAAAATTTTTAAAAGCAAAACAATGTCGTTTAGGGATTTTTTTTTATCCTAAAACGACGTCGTTTCAGTCTTCTTTTTTATCTCCTCCACGCCCGCGATCCGGGTTCTCGGTTTCCGCTTTTATTTTTTTCTCACAATCAAATCTCTACTCCCCTTCTTTGGTTCTCTTCCTAATCGGGCTTCAAGACTGGGGATTCTCCACGGGCGGCAAACGCCGCAGCCGGGCAGTCACAGGAGCAACAGCTGGTGAGGGAGCGGCAAACACTGTCCAATGTGGCAAATGGCAGCCATCGGCGTAGAAGGTACCATCAGGTGGCACGAGGGAGTGGGGTGAGGCGATACGACAGGGAGCGGCAGCCACTGTTCAAATGACAATGATACCCACGACAATAAGAATTCGCAGAGATCCACGTTAGCCGCAATGCAGAGCTCCATAACAAATGCAAGACAGCACAGAGGGAAGTCTTCCTCCAACTCCGACGACATATCCAGGTCCAAATTAGATAGCCGATCCTCCTCCAACTTCGGCAGTAGCACATTTCCGACGGGTCTAGGTACCATTCCCCCCTTCCGAATGATTAACTTTTCATTGATTCAATGATTTTCGGTTTTCCTTTTATTGTCATTGACTCATTTGTAGTTTGAAGATTTGTATAGATTGGGATTGGGATAGACCTATATCATGTTTTTTTACAATTTTATACAAATTGAAATACAACAGAACCTCAGAAGGATGAACACCGAACACGTCTGACATCAATGTATTTTGACTATTTTCGGGATTTATGAGAGAATAGCAATTGTCAAACCGAAAAGTCAAAACAGTGTGTGCATTTTGACTATTTTCTAATTTATGAGAGAATAAAGCAATTGTGGAAACTGGAAACTGGAAAAAAACAGTTTGTATTTTTGGATTTATGAGAGAATAAAGTAATTATGGAAATCGGAAAATAAAGTGGAGAGACATTTTTAAGAAATAATCAAGAGGGGAGTTTAAGAGTGACAGCTTCTAATTCCAAAGAGTTCCATAAATTTGTCAAACAATATATGATGACTTTAGAGAATATGATTGTGTCAAGTTTGCACTCCAAGCCTTAAATTCCAAAGGGACAAACTCAATTTTTTCAAAGGGTTTTTTTGCTTCTTTTTCATTCCAATGGGAAAAAGCATGATATCAATCAAATTTTAAGGTCATAATTGGGTGGGTTTCCCGGTTCTTTCCTCTTTTCCAGAGATCCATTATGCCTAGAAGGTTTGCTAAAACCTAAAAACATATGGGTCTATGCACATAATTTGATATAGGTGAATGAGAGTGATATTGGAGGTGGGTGTCATTGAAATACAATTTGTCACATGAATGATATTGTTTTGCTTTTTACAAATTTATACAAAAATGGAATCAAACTTGACCTTAAACTCCTCTCGGGTCAAGATTCAACATCAAATTCAAATTTATTAGAAGCAAGACTATTAACTCAACACGGGGAGCATGTTTCGAAGAAATTTGTTCAAATGGAAGGAAAGCTCATATGCTTGTATTGCAAAAAGCATAAAGGTGGGGAATCTATAGAATGAAACAACACCTTGCTAGAGTAAAAGGGGATATTGGACCATGTAGATCGGTTTCTCCCGATGTTAAATATCAATGGAGAATTCCTACAAGAGATTGTGTAAAATCCAAAAAGCATCTCGCGCTTTATGAGTTTGAAAATCCATATGGTCCTGCACGTGGTTACACTGGGAAGGGGATGAGCAACAAGGTGAAGAAGAGGTTCAACAAGTGCAAAATCTGCAAGACCATAAATGAGGAAAAGAAAAATCAATAATGATAAGTATTGCACTAAAGAGTACTCAAGGCTCAACCTTCTATTAAGAGTGCATTAGCTGGGAAAGAAGCTATTTAGAGAGCAGACATGGCTATTGGGAGATTTTTTTATGATGCATGATCCCTACTAATGCCGTGAATTCCTTCTTACTCAAAACCACGCCGATGCCATAGCCGCAATCGTCCCGATATAAAGGTCCTACCCATTATCAAACGCTGTTAATCTTTGGAAGGATGCCAAGAAAGAAGTTCAATTACTTGTGGATTCTACCGTGAAGCTTCTGGCAAAAGTTATGTGTACAATAATGGCGATATCGACGTATATCAGACAAAGAACACTCATCAACTTCATGGTTTATCGCCTCAAGGAATATCATTCATAAGTCTATTTGGCTGCTTTAGATATTGCGGAAGATGCAAACAATTTGTTTCTACTATTTGATAAGAACATTACATGGTCATCACAATGGTTCATATGAAGTCACCGGGAGCACGCGGCAAATTATGTGGCTGGCTGTGAAGACCGATTTCTCATAAATATAAACACATTAATTGGTCACCAGGCAGCCTATCATTTTAATTTAATTCCAAGGATATTTGTAAGTTGGATTATATTGCTGAGCTTGCAAGACGCATCAAAGGTGACAATTTTGTGTATAATCATGTTGCTTTGTTGTTGGTTAAGAAAACAAGGATAGACAGATTCTCCGACTGTGCAACTCGCCACATTGAATATTCATTGTATCAAGAGCCTTTTATGATCATAAACATGATTTGCAAGCTTTGGTGACTAGTAAGTTCTTTGCAGACTCTAGATATTCAAAGGATAATAAAGGTAGAGTTATGGTTTCTATCATCTTAGACCACAAGTTTTGGAATGATTGCTTCATAGTTGTGAAACTCATGGCTCCACTTGTGCGCTTATTGCATATTGTTGATTGTGATGAAAGGTTTCGATGGATATGTATGAAGGCATGTATAGGGTTCGTTTGGGCATCAAGAAACTGTTTAATCATAACAAGAGACTATACAAGCCTTATACAAATATCATAAAGCAACGTTGGGATGAACAACTTCGCAAAAGCATTCATTCAGCAGCTTATTGGTTGAATCCATGTTTTCAATATGATCAAGAAAACTTTTGTGACAAGCCGAAAGTCATTGGAGGTGTTATGGACATTATTGATCAAAAAGTCATCAAAGGCAAAAACAAAGTGATGAATGAGTTAAAGTTGTATCGTAATCGATTAGAAAGTTTGAAGAGAGCTGCATATTCTTCACGTGGAAATACTACAACCGGTAAATCATAATTCTTGATCTATTAACTTATTTTAAGTAGTTATACTTTAATATATAATATGTAATTTAAAAAATATAGATTGTTATATTTTTAAACTTACCATTGATTTTTTTTGTCATTTTTTATGTGTAATGAAAACTAGATGAATGGTGGAGGCTACATGGATATAGTGCCCCAAATTTGCAAAAGTTGGCAATTCAAATATTGAGCCAAACTTCATCATCTTCTGGGTGTGAAAGGAATTGACCGTGGTTTAAACCATATGATACCAAAAGATGAACATATTGGAACATCAAAGGCTTAATGATCTTGTATACATTCATTACAATTTGCGCTGAAAATCTGTGATAAATATTCATTGTTAGTTTGATTAGAATTTATTTGGATAGTTATGAATAGGTCACATGTTTTTCTTTTTAGGTCTCTCACAACAAGAGTTTTATGATCCTATTGACTATGCATGTATCGATGAAAATGAAATTTTGGATTATTGATGAGGATGAACCCGAGAGCTAGATCTTGAAGAAATGGAAAATTTTGTATGAGGAAGGATCTCTTCCTATAGAAGTCAAGGCTCAAGTTCAACAACTCAAATTGGTTAGAATAACTTATTAAAACTTATTTTAAATTGTTGTTATTTTACTTTTTAAAATTGATTTTTATTGATAGTATTCTTATCTTTTGTAGATGATGTGACGATGGTGGTGTGACGTTAGAAAGAGCTTACTTTAGAGAACTTTAATTTTCCATATAACTAATTTGACTTTTCACATCCTAATTCAAAGTGAATAAAGACATGTATTTATATTTTTTTTAATTTTTTATGCATGAACTTATTAATATAAGAAACTCTTGATGTTGATATTTCATATGTTGTGTAACTATATAAGTGTTGAACTTAATAGTTATGTGATTATTACTTATTACTCGATATGTAGAAGTAGAATAGTAAGGTTTTGAATTTTGATAAATATTATGTTATTTTACATTATGAAATGTAACATCTTATATTGTAATAGGAAATATGATATCTCATGATTTTTACAAAAACGCTTTAAAGTAAAGGAGATGTCAAGCCAAATTTTATAAAAAAAATTACCATTTTTATAATTATTTTAAATTTTAATAAATATAAATTATATATTTAATTATTTATAGTGTCACCGGTTTGACCGTGGTTCGACCAATAAACCGTGAATCAGTAATTTTTTCGATTCACTCGTCGATCCGATTTTTAAAACATTGGATTTTAATCATCGAATATTTTATTATTATCTTTATTTGACATATGTGACAAGGGGACGAAGAATGCATATTCTGCATCATGATTTTTTTTAATTATTTTATTGTTTGTATGATTGTGAATAGCAATCACGGTTCACGAGGAACAAAAAAGCTTACTTTTTTAATCGTTTGGTTCGTTTAAGTGATTGGGAATAAAATAATTAAAAAAAATGATTTTTTTTTTTGAATCCATCACAGTTCTGGAAAGTCTTGTATTAAAAAATAATAATAATAAACGTTTTTTTTAGAAATCGTTTAGATATTATCAAATCAATCACAATTTTTTTATTTAATTTTAATTGATTATGGTGTCTTGATTTCTTATGGAAATATTTTTATGATTTGCTTATTTGATTTACATGTATGAGATGTGTTTAGCCCTACAAGTTTTTTTTTTTTAAATCATTTTGTTTTATTAATTATTGAGATGTTGATAGAAAGAATATGAAATTAGAAACAATCACAAGCATATCCCGTTAAGCTTTAATTTTGGTATTATAATAAAATTTAATTCTACCAAATTTTGTAATTTTGTAATATCACTTTACCAACTTATGTTTATGCTATTTGAGATTATTTATAACATAATATTGTAAATAAGATTATTATTGATATTATTGCACTTATGAAAATCGGTAAAATATCAATACTTATGAACTCGCTTCCTCGTGAGCCTCGAAAGATATCGAATATTCTTAAAATCAACATGTCAAACTATTATTCTCCTCAGCCTTTATGTCAATTTTATCACATTCATATGATAAATAAGCTTGTCAGTATCAATGACTTGATTATTTGGTAGGATGCTTAATTTGGTGAAGAGATTTCATTAAGTGTCATTAACCACGTAATTTTACTATCCTATCAGTGGAAAATTGACGCATTTGGTTGTGATGGCTGGTGAATTATTTTTACCTGTTATGAGTCTTATTGTATTTTATAGACTCTAGCATTTGGTGACTGATCGGGTTTAAAATAATAGGTGCACAGGCCTAGAACACGAGCCCAAATGTCAGGCTTAAGAAGAGATTAAGGAGCATGCCCAATATTAATGCTCGGCCCTTGATGACATCCCCAAAACACAGGCCCAAAACGAGGGCCCAATTCACCCCTTCAAAAGGTGGGTAATATAATCACCCTTAAAAATCAGATAGCGGTGTTACCCACTCACCAATTAAATAGATGTTTTCTAATTATTACCTTCAATTATCCCTTATTAATCGGTTAAAATCCTCCACCCAATAGGAGAAATATCGTATCGTCCTCCAATTATGAAAGTTATCATGATCACCTATTATAAATATCAGGTCACCCCATCGATGAAAGGTACGCACAAGAAATTCATTCCCTAAGCAATTGATTTTATCTTCCACCGGAAAGAACTAACTTAGGCATTGGAGAGGCAACGGGCGAACCCCCACCGATCCTTTTTTGTTTCTTATTTTCGCAAGGGAGCCGAACATCCAGAGTCAACGGACCGGCCCAACAATTCCAATGTCAGCCTAGTTTCCTGCTTGGAAAAGCATCATAGTTTGGCATCGTTCGTGGGAACGACGCCCTTTATAAATAAAGGACAGAACTCGCGGATCGAAGCGGACCAACTCGAACACAAGGAGCCACGCCAATCCCCCAAGGATGCCAGACCAGCAAGGCGACATAAATAGCCGACCTCCCGGAGGCACACTAGAAACTCTGCACGCCAATACCGACGAGATGGAGGCACTCCGTCTCACTAACCAACGTCTGCTGCGAGAGTTGGAGCAACTCACCAGGCAAATGCAGCACCCCAAGAGGCGCGACAAGCCCGAGAAGGCCAAAACCCCATCACCCAAGAAGAACGAACAACACCTCGACCCTCCTCGAGTAGCGTACGGAGAGGGGAGAGGCGCTGCTTAGGAGCATGATCCCAAACCCGAGAGAATCGCAATGAGGAAAAGCGCATGGCGGTGGTCACCGTGCGATGGGCCCATCCAGCGGTGAAATAAAAAGGTCGGGAGTGCAGGTTCAGTGGACATCCCAACAAGAGCTTAGCCACATGAAGGAAGCAAGAGGGCAATAGCTCCGGGCCTCATGACTTTGGTACAACAAACTAAATCTCGCTCACAACCGGTGCCAGACTTCCTCTTCCGCAAAATTTTAACGCCGTAAATAGAAACGCTGATCGGAACGGTAAAGACCCCATTGATCACCTCAACACATACAAGAACCAGATGGCGTTGCATGGATATCAGGACCCCATACGATGCAGAGCCTTCGCTATCACGCTAAAGGGCCCAGCATGGGCCTGGTTTAACAGACTCCCGTCGTCTTCCCATCTCACTGGCCCGCGTAGCTTCTATCAAGGTTGTCTCCACTTTATTGGAGTAAGGACGATAGAAGCCAAGTTATCACCTTCCGACCATAAAGGTAGCTCGAGGAGAGCCCGAGGTCATATGTCCGTAGATTCAAAGCATAGTCGCAAAGGTGGATATCCCCGACGAAAAATTCGCCATTACCGCCATCGCAAGGTCAGGTGCACCGAAAAGACCTAATGTTCTCTATCTCAAAGAACCCTCAAAGTAGCATGGCCGAGGTCCTCACAAACAGAAGTATATCAATGCAAGAAGCCCTCTTATCCAAGCAAATGAGCCTTCTAATTAAAAGGAAAAGAGCGCGGGCGACAAGAACGGGAACTAAGCCCCGGGAGGCAAGGCACAGGATGATCCCCAAGGAGGAATGGAGAAAAAAAAGAGCGGTCCCCAAAAAGACGTGCAGGGAACATCGTGAGACTCCGCCCCTGGGACCACTTTCAAACAGTCGCGAAGCAGCCAGTGATTCACCCGCAATACACCCCCCAATGTACCTTTGTCACAGTCCTACGCCGAAGTGCAACATGAAAATTCCTCGAGGTGGCCATCTCGTATAAAGCTTTGACCCCAAAGAGACAATACTAACACCGTGGAGTTCCAGGATCAGATTAATCAACCGACGATTGCATCTAATTGAGAAAAGAGATTGAATACCTAATCCGACGCAGACATCTTCATCATTACGTGGCCTCAGAAGAGCAGGAACAAGTCCAGCCACCACCACCTCGTTTCACCAACCCTCAACTCGGCATCACCGTAGAAACTACGTGATTCCCGAGGCTCAGGAGGTGGAGTCCAGATCACCAGAAGGCCCACTTTACGCGATCAAATCGGGAAACCTTAGAAGTACAAACCGTATCCAAACTTCCTCGGCTGGATACTACCATAACCTTTTCGGACTTCGACATGGAAGGCTGCCAACATCCCCATGACGATCCACTTGTGATAAAAGCCATAGTAGCCAATAAAACGATCCATAGGGTCCTTGTTGACAACGAAGCTCGACCGACATCATCTTCGCATCGCCGACAAAACGGGCGTCCGGATCGGAGAAGCAAGGGCTACCAACGCCTGCCTACCCTGGTTCTCAGAGAAGAGGTCGCCTCTGGGGTCGATACAGCTAATGGCCACTTCGAGACCCCATGCCGTGCTACAACAATAGCTGAGATTTCTCATAGTAGAAGCCCCAACAATCTTACAACATGTTACTAAAGTCTTTCTCAATGCCATAAGGGACATCCCCATCACATGCGATTATCAATTTCCAACTATAAATGGAGTAGAATGGTCCAGGAAACTCATCGATAGCCGTGGAATGTTGTCGCCTTCAAATGAAGCAAAACACGGTCGACAACATCTATATGGATCGAGCCTCTAGCGCGAGACGAGGTAAGCACCGACCGCGCCGAAGAACTAGAGTATGTATACCTAACGACGAGCCAAAAACACCTCGCCTACATAGGATCTCGAGCTAATCAAGACATCAAAGCCCTCTCATCCGCTTCTCAAGCAAACTCGTAACACTCGAAATGGTTCTAGTTGTTTTCAACATGTTTAGGTATTTTGTAGGCATAAATTAAATTTTTCGTAAATTAAATGCGAAAATATGAAAACTTAGAAACCCGAAAATTGTACAAGTTATAAGGGCAAAAGTGTAATATGCCAAAAAGGGGTATAAACTTTATAAGTTGTTAAGATTTAAGGTCAAAGTAGAAATAACTAAAAATTGAAATACAAATTCCTAGAAGCATGGATGAATTATAAGGCAAATATGCAGGAAAA
This sequence comes from Tetrastigma voinierianum, assembly GCA_016808115.1. Taxonomy (NCBI): domain Eukaryota; kingdom Viridiplantae; phylum Streptophyta; class Magnoliopsida; order Vitales; family Vitaceae; genus Tetrastigma; species Tetrastigma voinierianum. The sequence goes on along the minus strand of JAEQBH010006952.1, from coordinate 97,726 downwards.
CTTTCACTATAAATAGAGGAGGAGACCAAAAATTGATTATTTTTGGTCTCCAAACAAGGCTTACGGGAAGGAGAGGAAGAGAAAGGAGAGGAAGAGGAAGGAGAAGAAGAGGAAGAAAGGGGGAAATCAAGCCAAGGTATGATTCTTGTATGGATACATCACTTTGGTATGATTTTTGTACATGAATTACTTGGGTATGATTGCTAAGGTTTTCCTTGAAGATTAAATTGGTTCCATTTTCTAGAGTTTTGTTAGGAACACATCCTAACTCTAGAATTAAGGGTAGTTTGGTTGAAAATCCCTAGTTGATCATAACAAATATGGAATCCCACAACCTGCCTTGGTGAATTGGGTGAACTCTGGTATGAATCCTTGGATTCTTTGACTAATTAAAAAGTAATTAGGAGTTGTTTGGGAAGGATTTGCTGTTGATTCTTGATGAGGAGGAAATATAAGTGAATTGTGGAAGAGAAGTGCATGAAAATGGTGAAAAACACCATCTTCGGGCAAATTCTCGAGACCAGACGCAGACACCTTTGAACCTCGTAATTTATTGTGATGCAAGAGCAAACTGCACCGTACAAATTTCTAGATTCCTCAGATCGGCATAAATTTCCAACTCAATTGCACGGCATGTGTCGATCGCATCGCACAAAAATGGTCCTCGTTGAAACGTTTTGGCCGTTCTTTGCGTATTTAAGCTAAAATACACATTCCGGAAGTATAGAAAATGATGAAATTAAGTGAGAAATGTACCGTACCTCACCGCTTCGCCTGGAGCAAAGTTCATGCCCCGATAATAAGATAGGAAGTTTCTGAACACATACAATCATAAGAATGCCTAAGACTAAGTATGAAATGACACGGCATCTTCATGACGCAAGGCACGCCCTGATTAGTACTTCGCATTTCGATTAGTGCTCCTAAGACTCCTCGCATTAGTGCCCGACACTCGACAGCGCGCCCGACACCTCGACAAGACTTCGGCACTTAATACGGCACTCCCGCCCCGTTAGTGCTACCGCGACTCCCGTCCTATTAGTGCTACGGCAATCCTCAAGTCCCGGCTTAGTGTCCGACACTCCCGATTAGTACTTCTAAGATCCCGATAGTGCTACGTACATTCTGCTGTCTCGTTAAGCACGTACTCCCATCCCGATTAGCGTTACGGCACTGCTCAGACCAAAGAATCCCGCTTGTGCGCTACGGCACTCGCATCAGATAGTATCTTCGGATATTTCCATTGCGCCTTATTCAATTTCTTTATTAGCACCGGCCTAGGTATTCCCATAGTTGCATGATAATAACTCCGGATAAATTTAATAAGAGGAAACAAATGTGTCTCGCTCGATCCGTAATACCTTCAGTATTCTCAATAAGAATAAGCTCCTCTTCAGAATCTTACTGAGACCCGACAAATATAGTCCGTTATAAGCATAAGTACTTATATAAGTCTATGATATGAATGCATGAAATTTCCCGGATCTAAGTATTGTTATATGTCGAACATAAATGTGTGTACACATGCATATTGTTTTCCACTAAGCGTAAAGCTTAGCACGGGGTTTTTAACCATGTAGGTACGTGAGGAAGACGTCCCGAGAACTTCGCATCCTACGTACAACACACTAGTAGGGTTCATCACCGTGAGGTTCCGTGCTCGATCGCAATTGTAAACAGATAGTTTTGAATATGTAAATGGACTCGCATCGCATACGACATCAAAACACCACTACTGCGGTAGTTGTATTTTGGACTTTGTATATGATATGTTGATATATATTATAAGACTTGGATATACCAATGTCCGACAAGGTAAAGATCCCAAGATAGCGTGGTTCTGACCCCGAACTCTGCCGATCCACCACCTAGTCGGACCGAATCGGGCGTGACAAGAAATCATGGAGGTATTCTCGGGCCTCGGAAACATGAAGACATGGGCGTAGTTTCCATCAAGAGTGGATCACCCAAAGGCTGAACGTCAGTCCCTCCTTTAAACCGATCAAGCAAAAGAGAAGGATTTTTTCCCCAGAAAGACAGAAGGCGATTAATGAAGAGGTCGACAAGCTCCTCCAAGCAAAGGTAATCAGAGAGGTGGAATACCCTGAGTGGTTGGCCAACATTGTTCTCATCAAAAAAGCAAACGGCAAGTGGTGGCTTTGCATCGATTTCATAGATATCAACAAGGTCTGCCCAAATGATAGCTTCCCTCTACCTCGGATTGACCATAAGGACGCCACTACCGATCATGACCCCTCGCCACGGACGCCTCTCGCTACAATTAGATCAAGATGGATCCCAAACGACCTCAAGAGAAGATCCCATTCGCCACCGGGCAAGGAACCTACTATTATCGAGGATACCCTTCTGGGCCGAAGAACGCAAGAGCCACCTACCAAAGGTTGGTGAACAAGATGTTCCAAAAGCAAATCGAAGCATCTATGGAGGTATATATAGATGACATGTTGGTAAAATTGGTAAAGGCCAAGCTCCACATAACCCACTTAGCCGTGGCTTTCCAGGTCTTGAAAAGTTACAATATGAAGTTAAACCCAACCAAATACGCCTTCGGAGTCTCCACCGGGAAGTTCTTGAGTTTTATAGTCAACAGCCGAGGAATAGAAGTAAACCCAAATAAGATAAAGGTCGTGATTGATATGGTGCCTCCATCTAACATTAAGGACATTCAACGCCTGACATGGAGAATAGCTGCGTTGAGCCACTTCGTGTCTAAGGCTGGCGACAAATGTTCGTCTTTCTTCGCCCGAAAAACCTTCCAGCCGATGCACACCGCAAGGCATTCACGTGCACTCAAAATCACTTTGAGCTCTCCCCTCGCTCTAGTAAGCCCTTCTTCGAGGGAGAACTCCTCACTCTCACACGGCCGCTTCCGTGCACTTCTCAACTAGTGTCGCCCCGGGCCGAGAACGGACAGAGGAAACAGCCTACCTACTATTGCAAAACTGAGCCATGAGGGGAGCAGATGAGAGGTATCCTAAGATGGAGAGCTTCCATCCTAGCGTTATAACCACATCCAAAAACCGACCTACCTAAGCTCATACCACAAAAGTCTCAATCGAATATCTGGCGAGTCAGACATCGCATAAACTAGAAACCTATGGAAAGCCTGGATAAAGGGGGCTATGAAACAGTGAGTTCGACATCGTACAAACCATGATAACGGGTAGTGCAGATCCCGCAGATTTCATCATGGAATTCACCAACAGAGTCTAGTGTAAGCTACCCAACCCGACACCCGACCTCCCCATCTGGAGATTATCCGTGGACAGGGCCGCCAATGCCCAAGGAAGCGGCAGACAACCGATCCTCGACCTCTCCTGCACAGGATGTATGTGGAATATGCCCCTCGATTCGCTTCCAAGCCCGGGCAATTAACGAGGCCGAGTATGAGGTCATTATAATGGACTTAACCTCGCCCACTCCATGGAAGCGTATCATTGAAGTGAGCAAATGACCCCCACCGCGGTAAAACGTATGTAAGACTCCTAATGGCCAAAGGTGAGAAGATGATCCTATATCTCAAGAAGGTGCTAGAATCGCTAAAAATTCATACGAGTTCAGTCAAACATGTACTAAGAGCGCAGGAATTCTCGAAATGATGCCTTGAAAAATTGGCAACAAATTTCACAAGAAGACTCCGAGCAGATCGACACCGCTGGAAGACCTCCCAACCCACGTAGCTATCGACAACGGTGTCTCCCCGTGGATGTCCAAATCGAGCCGGACGGACCCCATCCGATTACTGCGGAAGGTACATCAGCTAAGCCGGCACCCAAATGAGGCATCCAAACCCCGAGCAAGGCCCAGTTATTCAACGCTCACTGGGGACCCTTTATGCTTTAGGCTTCTACGCCCATTCTTGCAAGTAATGAAAGGAAGACGCCAACTACATACTCATGGAGGTACACGAAGGCGTATGTGGCAACCACATAGAGCTCGGACCTTAGCAGGAAAAACCTTGAGGCGGGTACCATCGCCCACAACGCTTCAAAGACGAGATTAACCGGTCGAAATGCAAAGCTCGTCGAGCACTAAGATCTTCATCTCCCATCTCGAGCCGGAGCAAAATGGCCACAAGCCCCCTGCCTTTTCAAGAATGGGGCTAGGACATATTAGACCCCTACCATTAGAAGGGTGACAATGCAAATTTATCATTTGTGGCCGTGGACTATTTTTACCAAAATGGCCAGGCTTCGAACCTTTAGCAACAATCACATAATAGAAGGTACGTAACTTCATCTGGCGTTCTATAATATGTGTTCGGGGGATTCCGAGGTCCTCATGTCTCGATAATAAGAAACGCCGACAATCCGAGCTAGTGGATTTCTCAATGAGCTCAAATCAAGAACTATTACTTGTCCCCAACTCATCCGTAGTCCAATAGGCAAGCAGAGGTCACTATAAGGACTCTCAAGGTAACGCTGAGAACTAAATCTGGAAGATCTAAAGGAAATGGGTAGAGTACCTCCCAAGGTGTTAAGGACACAGAATCACGCGCAAGTCAAACTCAAAAACCCTATTCTCCGCCCGTTTTGGCACCAAGCAATAGCTCCAAATGAGGCCCATTAAATCACCAAGGATTGAATTCGCAAGCACCGAACACAACGAGGAGGTCCTTCGCCTAAACCTGGATCTCCTAGAAGAAAAGCGTGAGCAGGTCCTGAAGCGTATTAAGGACTATCACAGAAAGACAACAAGATACAATGACCAAAGGGTTAAGCCCAGGAGTTACAAGTCGGGCAACCTTGTTCTAAAAAAGCTACTGCCCGTAAGGAAGGACCCCGCACATGGGAAGCTAGGACCTAATTGGAAGGGCCCTACATCGTATCCCGCATAATCCGACCTGGCAACTATGAACTCCAAACATAAGAAGGAAAGACCCTACCCCACTCATGGAACTCTGAACAACTCAAACGGTTCTACCAATAAGACCTTGGAATGTAGTCTTTAGTAAAGAATCCAACGTTCTGATTTTAAATAACAGTCGCTATGTTCATTTATAGGATTGTTTAAAATTATGATGGATCGAAAAGTAAGATTATAATGATAAAGCAAGGAGCTCGACTCGAAAAGATCGGGGTGCAAAAAAGCGCATGTTTCACAAAAGATTGTTCTTTATGTCAAAGGAATTACAGTTAAATACAGAGAATTACATTCAACGAAGTCGTTCCTAGTATCTCATGCATAAGCAAAGACAAATGTAGCCTTCTACTCCTCGATATAGAAAAACCCACTGAGGAAAAAGAAAAGAGAGCAAGGAGCCTTGGCTGCGTAAGCTCCGAAAAGTCACATAATACAAATACAAAATTTCATTGCAGGGAAGTTACAATCATCTCAAAGGGTTACAAAATATTTCTTTGCATCTCAAAAATTACAATTAGCAAAACCATTTGTCACATCGGCCAACACCTGGTCAAGGAAAAAACCACAAGAAAGGGAAAGAGAAAGAGAAGGAGAAAGGGAAAGAGGAAGAGAAGGGGAGAGGGAAAGAAAAAGAGAAATAGAAAGAAAAGAAGAAAGAGGAAAGAAAAAAGGACAGAGAAAGCGGGACTTCAAAGTTTTCCCTTTGAAGCACACCGCCTCCTCCGAATACGTTCCCTAGCACAGCTCCATCAATGGGCATAGCTAGGGAACAACACAACTCCCATAAGGAAACCAAGACACTTAGGAAATCACACAGTTCCTAAACCCTGACGCTTCATTATGCGCGAACTCCGAATCTGTAAAAGAGAGGAAGAAGTTTGGAAGCAAAGTATGACCCAGAAAGGCCGCTATTTATAAGGAAACCAGGACACTTAGGAAATCACGCAGTCCATCCCAATTCTCCATAGATCCGCATTAAAACCGCGCACGCTTTTCCAAGGGAAAGAAGGCTGAGTAGCCATGGAGCTACAGTCAGAGCCTAGTAGCTAAGATTACAGAGCTTAATTGCTCAAAAAGGCAGAATACAGCCTAGAAGGCCGAGTAGCCACGGAGCCATGTAGCTTAGGAGCCTGATAGGCCGATAGCGTGATGTGTAAAATGTGTATGCCTATATGCGCAAGTGCATGCGTCGCCTCAAGTAATATAGTGTACCTAAGTACGGATATCGATCCACGAGGAGAAGTGCGTTGACTATTGAAATTGTTCTTATAATATTATCTTGACTTAAACTCTGAATTTCTATCTAACTAATGTACGTGATTAAAACTAAAGCTAAAAACGCAGTAATTACCGTGTGTAAAGATTAGGATTTGTCTCCCACTTTCGATGATCATTACCTATAGGAATTACTACTCAGCCTATTAATGACTTCTCGATGACGGGGTGATCGTGCCTACAAGATACCCCCTCTCGAGGTATATCCGTCTATCTCGCAAGTAGGGTTGGGTGCATCTCTGCCCCCACCCAATACTCCAAGACGCTTAAATGAGCAAACCCTAATCACCACACTCGGGATCAAGATATCTCTATTTACCGATTTAATCGAGGGTCGCTCTATTCAGATCCCTAGGAGTGTAAGACCCGAAATTCCACTGAAATGGCAAAATCGTATCAAGCCAAACCACTTCGCCAGGCACCCAAAATTTATTTTTCGAATTGATGACGAAACGGATTTCACCGTTGGAATCATCTCGCAAAATCTAGCTAACACGTTTAATTTCGTCAAATCTTCGGTGATAGTTCCGAGTCGCACGCTTTTCGAGGCATCGAGGTTCTAAAGGCCATGAACGCATTTTCGAAGCGCGACGAAGTCACATATACGACGCATCATGTGCCGTGGCGGTATGAGTAGGGAAATGATGAAGATGGACGGCCGAGATAGTACCACGTCAAACCGGAAAAGTGGCAACGGTATTAATTAATTGTTTAAGTCATAAAAAGACAAAATAGCTAATAGGACTCTGCCTTTCTCCAATTAAACCAAGAGCAAACGCGACCAGTGGATGACCAAGAGCTGAAAATGGAGATTTTTAGAGAGAGATTACCTGATTCCCTCTCTAGAATATCGCGCGATCCTAATCACATAGCCTCTCGGACAAGAAGTGGAAGTCGCTCTACGCCGGAGAGGGTTTCGCACGGGAGGCTCGAATTTAAGGAGTTTAGACAAACTCCGGGAGGTAGGGGTTTCTCCCTACTTGCTTTATTCCTTCTTAAGTACTTTGTCGATGCTTGAGCCGAATGGTGCCGTGAGGGGTCGTTCGATCTCGTCCCAAATCTCGGGGACCGACTGTTATAAATTTTTGTTCAACGGAGCGTACTGTGGATCGCCACTGATTCGGGGTTGTTAAATTTTTGCAATTATGTATTAAATCATGTATTGGTTTGGAAAAGGCCTGAATGGCCATGGAAAATGCGGTTCACAAAGTGAACCGATGATTTGATGAGTAATGTAATCCAGAAACCCTGTGGTTTTATTGTTCATAGGAATAGTGACACAAAAATATATTTTTGTGTGAAAATGTGTTTCGTCGGGTGATTCAAGTCGAATTGCTCGTGTTTGATCATTAGCCCACATGAGCTAATTTTGATGTAATGAAATGCGAATTTACATGACATGATTGTGTGAATTGAATTTTATGTAAATATACACATGTCGATGTATTTTAATGGATATGGGGATCGTAATGGAATTGGCATCATGGCATCCATATGCACCGCGGAGCAATCCTAGGATGATAGGAGTGAGTGCATGAGGAGTATCTAGAGAAAATGGTTCGAGGGCTGTTCGAAAACCAATAAGGATCGGAGGGTAGTCCACATACTTAAAATATCAATCGCTCTGAGACGGGCCTAATTCGATATACATCGGAGGGTAGTCCACACATAATATCAATCGTCAGAGATGGCCCAATTGATATACATCGGAGGGTAGTCCACTAAATGTAACATTGAGACGGTCCACTTACTTATACATCGGAGGGTTGTCCCCTTAAATAAACATAAAATTCTTATAATGAGGCTTAGGCGAGTGTGAGGAGTCGGTGAGGACTCTAAAAGGCAGATGATAAGCCACATTCAAGGATCATGCATCTTGCCAATGTGTGTTTATTTTGAGCATTGCATCGCACTTTAGGTGAAGAGTAGCCCACTTAGGGTGATCTCCAATTACTAAGCACTAGCTCACCCCTTCGTCGATGGATACTATTTGCTGTGCAATGTGAGAGCTGCGCGAGGACGACTGTCCCAGAGGCTATGGTTTAGAAGAAAGCCTGACAGGGTTAAGCGTGATGTTCTACATGTATTAGAATTTCAATTGTAATATATGTGTTGTATAAGAGTAAAACATTTGAACTCTTTAAAACTATTGGACATAGTTGGATTCATATAGTTGGTATGTTTTATGGGTATTGCTTATGGCCCAAGTGGTCGCTTTTACTCATGTTGGTGATCATATTGGATATATGTTGAGTGATGACTAGGCCCGCGGCCATTATTTACTCGGGCCATGGTATATGAGACCCTGTGTGGTTATTGGACTGTTTGGGACGGGTTATGTACTAAGGGTAGAGCTCCCCTTACAAAGGAGACTCTGCCCGATTTTCTGAAAAAAATGTCGGGTTACCCTACATGCACGAGTATTCGCTGGTCACAAAGATTCAACTAGAATTCCTGCTCGTGGGGCGGCCACAGTGGAGTCCTTATCTCTCGATCTCGGATACCCAGCATGATCACGCCAATGTTGGCCAGACATTACCATGTATTTAAATCACAAATATAGAGACGATCAATGCAAATCATAAATAAACCGAATAAAATATGTTTAAACATTAATCCATTCAATTGTGACAGGGTTCAACAAAAACCTTAGATAGAAATCTAGAACATGTTGGAACTGAATATACACATAATCAATCTATCAATCCCGTAGTTTATCGAAAAGAGGAAATACAAAAGAAAGTGTCTTCCAATAATCCGAGTCATCACGCTTCGTTTTCGCGACTCCAATCAGACGCTCTTCTCCTCCCCTCGAAATTAGGTCCCCGTTGCTTTTAATGATGATAAGGCGTAATCGGTGACGGCCGCGACGTGGGTCCTCGTTGACTTTCTTCTACTGACCAAAGGCCGATCGCTGCGACATGACGTTAGGACGTCGCAACGTTGCAACGTCGTGACGTGGCTGCTAATGTTTCTATTTCTTCTGTTCAACTCCAAATCACCCAAAAACCACCCTCTTGACCTGCAATTCGCAAAAACTCCACAAATCAGATCTTAGGTTATAATAAGCTTATTTAAATGTAAAAATCAGCTAAAAACATAGAGTGGACGAGGGTATAATATGTGTGTTTCTTGTAATCTTCACACTTCAAACTTAGCTCTTCTTGTCCCTGCCAAAGAAACCGACTCCAAACCTCAACGACAAGCCCCTAACATAAACTCGACGCCATGTTCAGGATGCCCCGGTCGGCTGTAAGGAGGATCAAAAAAGGACTAACTTACGGGGACCCGCTTTCACTTTAATTTTAGAGGATCCCTAAGGATGCTCATTTGAAGGAGTCTTCAACCGAACCTCGGTTCGCTTGACAAGGACTCCACCTCTCCTAAATCTCTGCTAATAGCCATTCCCAAGGAGCCTATGTGCATTTGATACATGATCCCTAGCGTATAACTCGGCTCCGATACCCCCAAACTTGAATTCAACCCACCTATTTAGAAGCGTCTAACTACAGAAGGATAAGAATGCACCTTTTTTATTCATTTAACATACCTACTTATGAAAGAAAAACTAGTGCCCGTAAGTTTATGTTGAGTGTTCCTGTAGCGGGGATTCGTTGGTGGCTCCCCACCAGTTGGTTAAGAGCACCGGGCATTTAGTTCTCCTCGAACTTCACCACGAGCACTCAACTAAACCTAGGGGCCCTAAGCTATGGGAAACTTCCATCTTCTATCCCATGTAACGGGCAGTGAAGTCAATGGCTCCCAGCCAATTGGCTCAGGGCATTAGGCTTTGAAAGGCCCTGATCGGCGTCTCTGGATTTCGACATTAGAAGATCCCACTTATTCGGCTCATGTTTGTTTTTTTTTTTTTTTTTCAGTCTCGATGGAAATCCTCTTTTGATTAAAGGGTCCCATCACTTAGGTGGCTAGAATCCCCCAAGGTTACTGGACCCTAGGGTCGGTTCTGAGCCCGGGCATGTACCCTAGCGATCATCTGTGTGTGGATGTGATTGTCTAGTTGGGAATTAGTTTCTTGGATATACCAGAGGTGATTCACTCTGTCTCTCTACCTATCCAACATGAAATTCCCGAGCATCTAACACCCTACGGATCCTTTCTTGATTATATTGTGTTTTTCCAACAAGATTTGAAGTGGTCAAAAATGATCCTCGATTAGCATTCATGGTATCGCGCACACACAAAAAAGAACAAAAACAAAAAAAATAAATAAATAAATAAATAAATACCTCACACAAACCGTAAACAAGACACATATAACTAAATATACCCTAGAACATACTAAAGCAAAAAAGCACAAATATAACTCAAACACAAAACACACACACCAAACAACCCAACATCACCAAACCCGAGTACCCACACCCCCCCAAACAAGTGTGGACATTATCCCCAATGGCTATGAAAGAACGAAAGGGTGGGAGAACTTCCCGTGATCACCCGCATCACGGCGGAGGCAAGAAGGGTTGGAGACATTGTGAGAAGTCGGGTGAGCTAGTCCTCGAGTGGACCGGCCGACGCGGAGGACGGTCACCCGGCTGGCCGGACTATGCACATGTCAAGAGCCCCCCACATCCCGGCTAATGAGGACTCCTGCGTTCTAAGTCTCATCCCGCAGGGCCTCCCGAAACAAGCCGCGGAGGTCAAGCACCCGGGTTCTCACAAGGATAGTGGAAGTATCGACGGATCCTCCCAGATCGGCTGGTGTGGGTGGCGTGTGGATGGTAAGAAGTCCAGAAGGGTGGTGGATGGAGGAGGGCTGGCGTTGTCACCCTAGGGGTCGACGGGGAGGCCATGTATCTGATACCTCAAGCTCATCCTCATCCGAGGGTTCATTGCTCGAAATACACATCGATTCAAGCGTGGTACAACGCTTGTCCTTTTTAAATGATATAGCCTTTATGGGGTGTATCCACGCCGTTGTCCTCTAGGATTCCTAATCCTTTGCATAGGCCAAAAATAAGGAATGGTACTCAAATTCATCTTGGCCCTTTCTTATAGAGGATCGCTCCTCTATAACTCGACTAACATCGGCTGTGATGTCCTCAAGGATTTCACAAATCGAAAGCAAAGCTCTGCCGTCACACCCACACACTTCCAGTAGCCCAGAAGAGCCGTGAGGTGATGAAGTGGTGCCAAACCTTGGGGATATAAGCCAGGTGTTTGGCTTGGAAATTCAAAACATGTCCCTCACTTTTGAGTTTCACTCCCCTTTCCCATTAGTCAATACTCGAAGGATCTCAGTGGTAGCCTCAGGCCACAGAGGCTATCAAACGCCCCAAAGGTCCACTCTGCCCAAATTGTAGAATTCATTTATAGATCTCTCAGATAGAACGACCCAAACCCCACGCACCTAACCTTTATTCATGGGAGGCGTAGATTGGCGAGAATTCTCGTGACAACCATAGTGGAAGCCGGTGTGTGGATTGGCACAAGGCTCCGCCACCCTCTGCTCACGATGGTTTTGCGAAAAAAATCCTCGGGGTGGTGAAACCCCTTCTCCTTAATGAACGACCTATTTTTAGAGATGAGGTCGAACCTCTCAGTCGCACTCTCATTGACAAATTTGTCATGTCGTAACTGTGCACGGGCTCTTCATTGGCCCGACCTCTCATGGTCATCTTTACGCCATTTCGACATCGGGCTTTTATAGGTGGTGAGTGACGAGGTGGAGTGACCAAGGGTGTGTCGTGCCCCCACGAGGTCGCGAAACTCCCCTGACAACCAGGTAGGGGCAGTGAGACCAAGTGGCTCCAATGAAACCACTCCAAGCTCACTTAGACAATTTATCAAGCACCTAGTGTGCACGATGGGACTAAAGGTCAGGTAATTTATTAAACGGGACGGGCACAACCCTGCACCCCCAAGTAGCCCAACACGCAAGAAAAAGACCCAAAAATCAAGACATAACGAGTCCGACCTGACGGGACCTGAACCTTCTAGGACCCGAACGGAATCTGGGCTAGGGCACCCAACCAAGTTCGCTTATGGAGAATGGAGGCTCTAAGGTGGCTAGTGCTAGTGGGCACCGGCCCTAGACGTGGGGCGCTGTACCCGTGGCCTGAGCTCGCAATAACGGAGAGGTGGAGAGTTCAGCCCATGGTTCAAGGCGGAGGAAGGGTAACGAATGCTGGGGGTTCATAAACAGTGGGCAACGCCACGACGCGCTTAAGCTCAACACATCGCGATGTGCCCTAGGGTTTATTTCCGCCAACGCCGCTGATATCGGTGACCAACGCCATGACGCGATGCAGAGTCAATAATCCAACGCCGCGGACGCTAGTCCCACGCCCCGACATTACGCAGAGTGGTGCCACCGACATCGCGACGCTGGCGCCAACGCCGCAACGCGACGCAGAGGTGTCCAAAATAGCGGTAGCCAACGCCGGACGCTGAAATCAGCTTCCAACGCGACCGGTGGGCTGGGCTTGATTTTTCATGATTCAATCAACGTCACAACGTTGGGACATCGCGGCGTTGAGAACCAATGTCGCGACATGACAAAGAAGGTCAAATTGAAAAAAATTTAGAAATTTTCTAAATGTCGAGAAAACCCCCTGAATGAAATTCTGACCCCTTCACACTTCTCGCGAGCGCCCCGAGCTATCACCCAAACTCCATCAGCCTTCTCGGTCCTCGAAAAATGCATAATCGTAAAATAAATGCCCGATTACGAAAAGAGACTGATAAAAACTGTGAAAGACTAAAAGCACGCAAAGTTAGACTACGGAAAGAAAGAGTTCAAAAAGCTTGGGTTGCCTCCCAAGTAGCGCTGTGTTTAACGTCGTTAGCTCGACTTCCCTGGGTCTCAATGTTCCCGAAGTTCTAGGACAGCCAAACTTCCTACGGCAATACTTCTGGTACGCTTAGCGGAATGGTTTGCTTATTCACATGGATCTCGCCCCCAAAGTATGGCTTCAACCGTTGTGTGTTAACTTTGAATGTTCCTTTCTCAGGGTGCATAATCTCCGCTCCTCCATGGGGAAAGAGCTAGGTCACCATAAATGGTCCCGACCACCGGGACTTTAATATCCCAAGAAAGAGTTTGAGTCGAGAATTGAATAAGAGGACCTTTTGACCCGCCTCAAACTCTTTCCGCATGATATGTTTGTCATGTCAGGCTTTCGTCTTTTCCTTATATATTTGAGCATTCTAGTACGCCTCATTGTGGAATTCATCCAATTCACTAAGTTGTAGCATCCGCTTCTCTCCGACCACTTTAGTATCCATATTCAGCATCCGAGTTGCCTAGTAGGCTCGATGCTCCAATTCCACCGACAGGTGGCATTCTTTCCCATAAACTATTCGGAATGGCGACATACCCAAAGGTGTTTTAAATGTTGTCTTGTATGCCCAGAGTGCATCCTCAATCTTCTTCAACTAATCCTTCCTTGAGTTGTTGACTGTTTTCTCTAGAATGGACTTGATCTCTCGATTCCCGACACTCGCTTGCCTTATTTTCTTGGGGATGGTAGGCGAGTGATGTGTGGTGTCATACTCCATACTTTTGCAAGACCTTTGCAACCATCTTATTGTAGAAATGAGTACCTCCATCTGTGATCAGTGCTCATGGAGTGTCGAACCGTGTAAATATGTGGCTGCGAAGGAACTTGGCTACCACACTAATGTAATTTGTGTGTGTCGGTATTGCTTCTACCCATTTAGAGACGTAACCTACTGCAAGTAAGATGTACAAGTGACTAAATGATGGAGGAAATGGGCCCATGAAATCCATCCCCCACAAATCAAATAGTTCAACTTCCGCAGGTGCCCGCATGGGTGGTTCATCCTTTCAAATATTCCCATTCTTCGCATTTTGTCGCAGTGGATAAGAACTCGTGAGCATCCTTTTGAATAAGCTAGGCCAAGAGAAACCTGATTGCGCATCTTTGCTAACGGTTCTCCGTCTCGAAATGCTCCCACATGGTAAAGTGTGGCAAAGGGTTTGTGAATACGACCATTTCATCTACCGTACACACGCCTTAAGTATTACTGTCAAAGAGAAGTTCAGATAGAATAGGTTCCTCCCAATAGTAGTGTTTCAAATGTGCAAAGAACCGCTTTTTCTATTGGTAGCTAAACTCTGGAGGGATCACCTTGGCCACTAAATAATTCACATAGTTGGCAAACCATGGAACCAGATTTTTATCTTCGATAGCTAAGAGCTACTCATCTAGGAAATCATCATTCATACGCGACCTCATCTCGTCTCTTCTAACCTTTGACGATACCCCGTAACTAGGTTCTTTGTTCTCTTGTCTTTAATCTCCAAGTCACCTCTATAACAAAAGTACCCAATCAGATAGTCCTCGCTTTGCGCCCTTTAGTCAAGAAATTTATATCGAGCGGTCAATGTGCACCTTGTCACCTTAGTCGGGCTAATCAACAGGGCCGAAATTTGTCAAAGGCAAAGACAATGGCCAACAGTTCCTTTTCAGTGGTGGCATAGTTCAACTAGGCATCATTCAAGGTCCGGCTAGCATAGTAGATAACTTAGTCTTCTCACGGCTCAAAGCCCGCAGAAGAGCTATGCTGATGTGCGACGTCGACCCTTAGAGTTCGAATGGGGACCACGCCGGAAGTGATGCCCAAGAGAGGAGTGGTCAGGTCTGCAAGCTGGTGGAAGTTACGCCGAGATTCGCGGCCTCTTCAAGATACTCGAGAGGTAGGGCGCACCGTTGTTACCGTTGGCGTTACCGCCTACATGTCGTGTCCACGCAGGTATTTCTACGCTCCATGCCCTAAGTGTTACCCAAATCCAATTACGTGGGTGGATTTGGGACGTATCGAGGTTGACACCGATGACCTTGAGGAGGGACCAAGGTGCATTTGATAGCCGCAGGTTTTACGACGCAAGACCGTGAGGCTAGTGAGAGTGCTATGGAGGCGCTAGGGAGTGGAAGAGTCAACGTGGGAGCGCGAGGACACACAAGTGCCACCAATCCTTCTTCTGTTTAGGGATGAAGGCACGTGAGTTGGGGTCGCTTAATATTTAAATGACTAGTTTACATGCATGGTAGAGTGCACGTTGCATATGCATGCGTTGTGTTGTGATTGTCTCCACTTTCGGTGATCTAAATTCCTTTTAAGGAGGTGGGAGAATGTAAGAACGAGAAATTCCACTGAAAATGGCAAAAATCATAATTTCTACTACGACTGTAATTTCGATTAAAAATCCAGAATTTATTCTTCCTGATCTCTGATGAAGAAACGGATTTCACCTTTGGAATCGCCCCAGAAATCTAGTTGTACGTAAATTCTCGAATCTCGAGATGTTTGACTTACATCGCTGAGGCATCGTTGCCGAGTGTCGTGAAACGATTAAGGTTTGATGCTACTTTAAAGTCACATATAACACAAGTACTACATGCCATAAGTGGTATGAGTAGAGAAATGATGAAAATGGACGACCGAGATAGTGCCGAATGTCAAAATTGGGAAAATAAGTACATGATTGGTATTAAAGGAAAAGATTTAAATGATAATAAGACAAAACAATAAATAGTGTTCTTCTTCATTAAAACAAGACCAAAAAACGTGAAAAGGTGGGAGGAGACAAGTTCATTTTCGTTTGGTTTTTAGGTAAGGTGAGAGAACGCTCCACCTCTCTCTTAGAATGGTGGAAGATCCGACCGCTTCATTTTCTGGCAAGAAGGAAAGCTATTTACGCTGGGAGAGGGTCGCGTGGGATGCAGTGGAGTTTAATTAAAACCCAGAGGTAGGGGTTTCTCCTACTTGGGTTTTGCCTTATTTAAGTGTATTTATGATGCTTGGAGCTGGGATTGAGGCCGTGAGGGGTCGCTTTCACCGCTCCCAAAACTCGTGGACCGAATTGTTTGGATTTATGGAACTCCAATTCTGCGCTCCTGCGGATCAAGCCACGGACTGCTTGGGTGGCTAATGGTGTGATTCATGCTTTGATTGTATTGTGATGTATGAAGTCGAAATGGCCAGAAATTGGTTCACAAAGTGAACTGATAATTTGTGCTTTGATAGGAACAAGAACAGGCTCTTATCGTTCGAAACAAAGGATCACAAAAATAATTTTTGTGAAAATATGTGTTTGGTCGAGTGATTCAAGTGGAATTGCTCGTGTTTGATAATTAGCCCAAGTGAGCTAATTTTTGGTGTAATGAATTGTGGAATTACATGACATGATTGTGTGATTTAAATTATGTGAATATATGCATGATTATATATTTGCATGTGTGATTGAACTGTAATGAAATGGCATCATAATGCATTTCATATGCACTGGGGTAGCCTAGAAATTAGGTGAGTGCATGACATGGAAAAATTGAAAGAAAACGAAAAACGCTTTGAAAGGAATTCTGGCCACGATGAATTTCCTGAGAATCGTCAGAGACGGTCCAACGATCATTTCGATGAGGACCATGGATCAAGCTTTAAGGTTTCAACACATTCGCCTCGAGGGTAGTCCCATATTTTCATCGATACTTCGGGCAGTATAGTTTCAAAACAACAAGAATTGTTTTGAAAATATGTTTTCATACATCGCTAGGCAGTGTGTGAGGGAGTCTCGTGAGGGCTCTGTGGTATGAGTTGATCATGTGTATATTCAAGTAAGATCATGTATTTGCTTGAATGTGTGTTTATTTTGAGCATTGCATATGCACTTAGGTGGAGAGTAGCCCACTTAGAGTGATTCCACTATTGAGCATTAGCTCACCCTGGCCGAGGGATACTATATTTCCATGTGCAATGTGAGCGAGCCAGGCAGATCAAGACACATAGAGGTCGTTTAGAAAGAAGTTTGATCAGTGGGCTTTGGTTTTGTGATGTATACATGTATTAGAATTCTCTAGTTTTAATATATGTGTTGTATAAAAGAGAATTGATTAACTCTTTTGAAACTATTGGATATAGTTGTTGTATCATGATGAGTATAGTTATTGGGCCCAAGTGGTCGTTTTACTCATGTCATGATTATATCGACCGGTTGGGATAGGTTTCATGTGTTGCATTTGGGTAGAGCTCCCAAAGCATGTTAGGAGACTCGCCCACTTTTCTCGGGCGTGGCGCCGGGGTAACCCGACATCCACTCTCAGATTCCGAGGGTCGACAGAATAACTAATTCCTGGGCCAGCCACACAATGTGGTATCGTGTACCAGATACGAATACCTAGTGAGCTCTTCCTGGTTTGTATCCATCACCACTTGGGTGGTTTGATGTGGAGTATAGGTATATGGAAACCTATAGATTGAGGATTTGGGCTAGGCTAAAGTGAGAGCATCACCACTAGGTGTGGTTCAATGTTGAGTTTAGGGTATGAGATACCTAGGGAAATCACTTAACAAACTAGGACACTACATGCATAAAGTTGATGTGTTTTGTGTGATTTGATGAATTATTGTATGATGGTGTGTATGCCGCGTTGTGTATGGATAAATGTTTGTGTGCTTAGGCAAATAGCACATAGGTGTTTGAAAATAAATTTTGGAGCTACTATGTAAATCGGAAGGAGAAATAAAAGAAATAAATTTTTAGAAATTTATTTGTTTTATTGAGAAATGAAATCAAATTTTAAGTAATTTGAGGTGGAACACTAGGGTTAGTGTTATATATAAGAGACTTTGAGGAAATTCTGGACCATTTTCCTTAATTAAAAGTAGAAAAATATATTTATAGGTATATATTTTTGGGTGTCTTCCAGAGGTCGGGAGAAATGAAAAAAAAAAATGAAAAACAAAATGAGGTGGAGAAAATTTTGGTTTTACGTTGAGTAAACTGAAAAAGAAAATGAAGAAAATAAGGTTCATAAATTTATTTGGTCTATTAGGAGAAAAATAATTTTCTAAGGTTTTATATGGTGTAAAACTGAAGAAAAATGAAGAAAAATAAATTTTTATAAATTTATTTGGGTGTTAAGGAAAATGAAAAATAAATGTATAAATAAAATTTTTTTGAAATTTTCCAGTAGTTGGAACTAAGGGAAATGAATAATGAAAAAAAAAATTTATGCAGAAAACCGTTTTTGGGCTACTGCCCAATTGTCTTGTGAAAAAAAAAAAATTTGTATTGCAACCTTGCAATTGTATTGCAAGAGAGAAGTGCCATTGAAAAAAAATTGTATTGAATTGTATTGCAAGAGAAGGGCGTGTAAGTATTTTTGGTTTGTATTGGGTAAGAGGAGAATTGTATTGCAAGAGAATGCATGTATCGAAAATTGTATTGCAATATGGTGGGGCGCATAGCGGCTAAATTGTATTGCAATATGAGGTCGGGTTGTTTGAAGATTGTTGCAATACAATTCCGACAAATAAGTAAGGGTGTGTAGTGAATGGAGGAATCGTATTGCAAATATGGTGGGTTTAAAGGGTCGTTGTTTTTGTATTGCAATACACTTAGTGTATTGTGGCCCTAGGAAAAGGACTTGGGGTTGAGAATTGTATTACCTGTCTGATTATTGTATTGTGACCAACAGTAGATGAACAGTAACAGTGAACAGTAACAATGAACATTGATCGATGAACAGTAATTTATGAACAATAATCGTTGGTGAACAGTAAAATTCGAAAAAAAAAAATTTTTTTTTTTTGAAAAATCAAATAAAATAAAAAATTTAATAAATAGAGACAAAATTTTGAAAAAAGAATGAAATTTTCAAAAATAAAAATTTTCAAAAATAGAAATTTTGTTGATGAAATGTTTTAAATGTACCAATTAATTGTCTTGCATTACTTGTAAATGCAAAGGATAATGTATACACTAATTTATGTGTATGAATAGTGTCTGAAGTACATTGCTTATGCCTTAGAGATACTGTATTGTATTTAACTACCATTGGAAATTGTGATTGCGCGATTGTTGCGTAGGAAATTATATGCATGGTGTAATGCGTATAGGAAAAGGGTGAATGCTAAGGTTATGAACTATGACCTTAGGGATTTGGATAATGAAATGAACAAGAAAACTGAATTTTATTGGAAATAAAATGGTAGTGATTGGAATCTAGCACCACTTAGAAATGGGCAGATTCGGTTCATGGTTGTTAAGTCTATTAGTAATTGGCATGTGCATTGCTAGTTAGACCCGAGAATGAAAATTAAATGATTCTTGTTGCCATTGGAAATACGTAGATGGCTGAGTGAGCGAGGGCGTGGGGCGTCCACGAGTGCTGATTCGGGCACCACCGAGTGTTTGATCGACCAGGGCTTTATAGAGGTTGTAGGTGTTGCGTAGTACGCTGTCATACGAGGCTAGCATAGCAGAGTAGTCGGGAGGTCTATTAACCTCAAGGTTTAGACATCATTCTGGGCATTGGGGAGGGACCTAGATGGATTGCAGACCATTGGTTTGCGAATCGAGAACATGATATTGGAGGCTATGGAATCACCTCAGATGCGACAGGGATCCCGGGTTAGGCGCATTCCGGCTAGAGGGGCGAGGCCAGTATGGTGGAGATGGGCTAGGACTTCTAGAGACTTAGAGGTTATGACATGGGCGAGTTCGGGGGGCTGTTCATGGGTGGTACTTTCAGGAAGGCTGCGGCGTGCGAAGGCTCGGGTTCCTAGTGACCGGCGGCAATTTGTGATGGAGTACGTGGCGGAGTTCCTGAGCTAACTTGGGTTGTTGATGATTAGGTGGCCACAAACTAGGCCCCGAAGTTAGGAGATTCGAGAATGGCACGAGTTGTCCGTCGAGACGAGTTGTAGGATTTCGCCTATAGGACATGGACTCCATGGTTGGAGCAGCCACGACCGTGGAGAGAGAGACCAGGATGCTCAGACACTCGAGATCTGCGGTGTTAGTAGCAAGAGGAGGATTAGCCTTCTTCTAGTTCGGGAAGAGGCGAAGACTACGCCGCGCAGTTCCCGGGACCACAAGGCCGGGTTGGGCGTGTGAGGCGGGATTGCCCGAGACGGGGATCGAGGGTGTTGGGACGGTAGCGGTCCAGGTTCGCGGTAGAACGGGAGAGTATCACGGCGTTTCCTCCGCACACCACTAGTATGGGTCAGAGGAACCAGTTTCAGTTACGGGGTGCTATACAAGCACTCTCACCGGCACAGAGAGGCTAGAGGGGCCAGAGTGTGGGTAGAAGTCAGGGACAGATCAGAGTTGCGCAGCGGAAGCATAGTGGACCTTAGAGTGGTAGACATATTGGTTGTTGATGTCAAGCTTGACATGGATGTGTTGACAGCCATCGGGTTGTTAGCAATTGGGACCTTAGCCGGGTTGTCATACCCGACACGACCTTGGATTTGGGCTTAGAGGTTAAGGCCTTTAGAGAAGCCAGGTATAGATGCTTCCCCTAGGAAGTAGGGTGAGAGTTGACCAGATAGGTCGGGATTATGAATGAGATCTCAGGGTGTGCTCATGGTGGACCTCGGGATTAGGTGTCACGAGTATGGCATTATCACGTTCGGTGTGCGTATCGCTTCTAGTAGGGGTGGGTGCACGTGCGGTCATTCACCACTCTTGGTGAGTGTGGGTTGAGTTGTCTTTAGGACTAAGTCGATGAAGACTCATGGATTCGATTCGATAAATGAAGAATAATTAGAATTAATGTTGAGCGAAGCAAAAGAAATTGTTAATCCCCTAAGGTGAGAAGCCTGGAGTTAGGGTGAAGGAGAACCGCGGTAGTATCCGAAAGGTCTTGTATGGGTGTAAGAGACCCGGGGAGAGATCCCGAATTTCTGTATGGGTGTAAGAGACCAGGGGAGAGATCCAGGGTGCAGTGTGGAGTGTAGGGTGGGGAGAGATCCAAATTTACGTATGGGTGTAAGAGACACGGAGAGATATCCAGGAATTTACGTATGGGTGTAAGAGACCGGGAGATATCGAATTTACGTATGGGTGTAAGGGCAGGGAGGCGTCCACAATTTACGTGGGTGTAAGAGACCCGGAGTGGAGAAATCAAAATTTACGTAATGGGTGTAAGGGCAGGTGGAGATCGAATTTACGTGGGTGTAGAGACCGGTGGAGTTATCAGAAAGTGCATTGTGGGTGTAAGGACAGTGGAGTTATCAGAAATTTACGTGTGGGTATAAGAGACGTGGAGATATCACGAAATTTACGTGTGAGCGAAGGCTCGCAGTGTAAGCCAAAGAAAAGTTATGTTGCAGAGATGAAAACACGGACATGATTATCATGAGACTTAGAGTTGAGTGATAGGATTCGAGGTGACTCGAGATGAAAACACGTGGACATGGTTATCTGTAGACTTAGGGTTGAGTGATAGGAATCGAGGGTGACTCGAGGTTGGATACCCTTTTGGAAATTGCATTGGGTGTTGTTGGTGGCAGGGCTCGATGGAAATGGATGTCATTCATGACATGGACTAGGTTGACGGTCCATTGGATTGTCAGTGATTGTGACCTTGGAGAGGTCAGCGTTTACACACCAAGCGAGGGTTGTGTAGGGATACGTGTTGTATGGATTATATACAGGTGTTAGAGGGACATCTTTGTAGCATGCGTCTGGATCATAAGTGAAAGTTAATTGCATTTAGTGGTCGCCTACGAAATAATAGTTATCGAGAGCGAGTATACGAGATAGCTATATATGAGGCATTGTATGGGAGGCCATTATGAATCCCTTGGATTATGTTGGGTAGGGGCGGGAGAGAGCTGTCAGAGGTCTGATACGATTAGAGACACCCAAGAAGGAGGCTTGATACAATAGCGTCTTCTCATTTCCGGGGCCGGCGGAAGGCTATGCGATGTGCGACGTCGACCCTTAGAGTTCGAGGTTGGGGATCACGTCTTCTTGAAAGTGATGCCTAAGAGAGGAGTGGTCAGGTTCGGTGGCGAGGAAGTTATTGCCAAGGTTCTTTGGGCCTTCCGAGATCTTCGAGGAGAACAGAACCTTGTTGCATTACCGGTTAGGCGATTCTGCTTGACATGTCGGTGTCCACGAGGTATTTCACGTCTCCTGCTCGGAGTATACTTTCGAGAATCCCGGCTCATGTGGTGGATTGGGGACAGATTGAGGTTGACACTGATGGGACCTTTGAGGAGGGACCAGTGTGCATTTGATAGCCGTGATCAGGTTTTGCGACGCAAGACCGTGAGGCTAGTGAGAGTGCTATGGAGGCACTAGGGAGTGGAAGAGTCAACGTGGGAGCGCGAGGACACAATCACAGACCACGATTCTTGTTTAGGGATGAAGGTGCCAGTTAGACGTTTAATATTTAAATAACTAGTTTACATGTGCATGGTAGGTGCACGTTGCATATGCATGTGTTGTGTTAATGATTGTTACGAGATTTGGGGCTGAAATTCCTTTAGAGAGGGAATGTAAGACGAGAAATTCCAATTTACGGAAAATGGCAAAATCGTAATTTCGATTCACAGTGTAATTTGGTTAAATCGAATTTATTCTGCGGATCTCGGATAATGACAGTTTCGCGTTGGAATCGTCTCATGAAAATCTAGCTATCACGTGGAATTTCGTTTGGTCAGGGGTCGAGATTTACACGTTTCGAGCATCGTTGAGTCAAAGTAAAACGATTTTCGATGCTACAAAGTCACATATAATAAGTACTCATGGCTGCCATAAGTGGTATGAGTAGAGGAAATGATGAAAATGGACGGCCCAGAGATAGTCTGCAGAGATGTCAAAGCCCAGGAAAATAAGGACATGATTGGTATTAAAGGAAAAGATTTAATGATAATAAGACAAAGCGTTAAATGGTGTTCTTCTTCATTAAAAACATGAAGACCAAAAGCGTGAAACGGGGGGAGGGAGGCAGTGTATTTCGTTTGGTTTTG
This sequence comes from Tetrastigma voinierianum, assembly GCA_016808115.1. Lineage (NCBI taxonomy): Eukaryota > Viridiplantae > Streptophyta > Magnoliopsida > Vitales > Vitaceae > Tetrastigma > Tetrastigma voinierianum. The sequence goes on along the minus strand of JAEQBH010006952.1, from coordinate 74,815 downwards.
GTGAGAGAATGACGAGGCCCGAAAGCCTTGGTGTGTAAAATGCGCTATGTCTTGTGAGTGCGCCTTGTCGCCCCAAAGTAATATAATGTACAGTAGATCGGATATCGATCGCGGGGACAGTGTGTTGACTCTGAGTTTTGCTTCTTAGATAATATACGAGATAGGCGTATTTGGGAAGAAATTGAGTATGTGAAGTCGGCTAATTTGTGATTCTAATGGTGCAGTATTGAAGACTAGGGTTATGTCTCCCCACATACTTTTAATGGTTATTTCTTAAAGATATTATTATTCAATATATTTATCATTTGTCGATAATGAGGTGATCTGCCTAAGACATCCTCTCTCGAGGTATATCAGCCTATCTCGTCAGAATAGAGTTGAGTATATCTCTATTCGAGATGTAAATATTCCCTAACCTGAAATGCCACCTTCGAGGATCGAATCTCTGTTCTGAGATCAATGAGAGGTTGCTCTTGAGATCCTGCCTCATCTCTCGAATCACCGGATCTCCCGGTGTGATTATGCGATATTGGCGAGACATCACCATATAATTAAATCATAGATATAGAAGCGGATGCAAACAAATTGATAAACAAGCTGAATAATTTAAAGTACTCGCTTTAATCCGTCGTCAACATATGTGAGGTTCAACATAACCCAGAAATAGATCTAGAACTTATCTTGGAATGAAAAATGAAAATGTTTAGTCTTAAAAACATCATTTGTACAAATCACGGGCACTTCTTTCAAGTACGTATCCTTTCTTTGCTCTGGAATTAGTGCCCTGCGTTAAATGCGCTGCGATACCGGTCTGAACCATTCGTGCTTTAAATGATGAGGTCACGAGATCCGTCTTGGCTTGTCATGACGTTCTGGCGTCAGCGGCGTTGAGGCGTCGTGGCGTTCTAGTGATACGTATGGTTGACCCGACGTCGCGGCGTTGGAGCGTCACGGCGATGGAGGCGTGGAGGCGTCGCGGCGTTGAGCGTCGCGGCGTGTGATACTGCATTGCTCTCCATTTCTGCCCAATTTGCTTCCAGTGTGCTTTCTTTTCACATCATGCACTTTTTGCATTCACCCGACCAGTCCTTCCTCGGATAACAAAGCTGGAAAAATACATATTTAACCATAAAAATGCTTACTAAAAACCATGAAAAACGAGGGTATATTATGAGTGTTTGGGCACTCATCACACCCCAGACTTAACTTCTTGCTTGTCCCAGAAACAGAATGGATAGGCAGGACACACGCTGGAGCATGCGAAACTAACACTAAAACCCCGATGTGCACATCTTTGAAATAGGGGATCAATTTGGGCCAAACTCACCTTCTTCTTCATTTTGCTCAGTTCTAAGATGCATCACGGATGTTTGACTTCGGAGAAAACTCGAGTTGAAATAGGTGGAAGTGACTAGTGCCTCGGAATTCATGATGATCGATAACCTTTCCCAATGACCCTATGTGCGTATAATGAATGACCACCAGTGTATGCCTAGGTTAGGACACCCCCAAACTTAAGCTCAACTCACCTATTTGGAAGAAGCTAACTAGGAAAGGATAAGAACGCACCCTTTTTATTCATCGAAATACCAAAACTTCTACTGAAAATTTTCTAAAAGAAGTGAAGAAGACCTAGTGCCAGAAGTTTTAGATGAGTGTTCTGTAGCGGGGATCAATTAAGGTGACTCCCCACCGGTTGGTTAAGGGCACCGGGCATTAAATTCCTTCAAACTTCACCTAGAACACTCAAAACCAAACTCAAAAAAGCCCTAGGTTGTGGAAAAAATCCATCTTACATCCCATTATGGCAGGCGGTGAAGTCAATGACTCGACCCGGTTGGCTTAGGGCATTAGGCTTTGAAAGGCCCCTCGGAATGTGCTAAAGTTCGGGTGGATGATCAACATTCTAATTCACAAGACTCTTTTGACTTTTTCTTCTTTTCACTTTTCTATTGTTTTTTTTTTTTTTTTTTTTTTTTTTTTTGTATAGTTGGGAATGATGGCAATCCTCTTTTGATAGAATTGTCCGTCGCCAGATGGTTAGAATCTCCCGAGTTTGCTCGAACTTTAGTAGTTGATCTCGCGCTATCTCGTACCACGAGTCGATGGTGTGTGAGTGTGATAGGATCAAGAAAACATGTTTGACATCGAGAAATAGCTTCTTGACTACAGGGATTGGTTCATAAACCTTCCCACCTATTGACCTAATTCAGGAGCACGAACATTGTATGCATCAGATCTTCCATGTCAATAGTGAATTCGATCCAAAAGTGATCCTCGACTTTCCAGCATGGCACACATTCACAACTACCTCTGTGCAACTACTACCTATAGGAATGACCTAACACCTGAACAATAAAGCTAACACGTGACTACGTGAATTAAATTGAAGAAATTAAGTGAAACTAAGCGAAGCCTGACTAATATGTGAGCGAAGCAAAACCTTACCTGAAATACTAAAACAAAAATAACTAAACGAGATCTAACTAAAACCCGATCACCACCCACAATTTTAGCAATATTAGGCTTTCAATTTACACCCCCGAACAAAATACCCGGTGTCCCCGGCAATAAACAAAGTAGAGGTGAAGGGGACTCCACGGTGATCAACTGCGGTGGTGGTGGTGGAAATTTGGTGAAGTCGGGAGTACGTGCGTCTGGGCTGAGGCCTGCTGGCTGTGAAGAATGGTGGCACGATTGGCCGGTCACGGTACTCATATAAGCACGAAGAGCCTCGTATCACGTGGCCGAGGACTCGGTGCTCTGGGTCAGTCAGAGAAGGCTGTCGAAGTGCTTCGGTGAGGAAGCGCGGGTCCTCGAGGATCGGGTGAGGGCTGGAGGGCGCCTCAGGAAATTCTTGGGATGGTGGTAGAGGTGGGTGGGACGAGGACTGGCCAATGTCTCCCTGGGGATCACGGGATCATCTCGGCGATCCATTCGACGGCTCGTCCTCGTCCAGGGCTCATCCGCCGAAATCATGGAGCCTCGGTCGCGGGACACCGGTGTCCCTCTTGACGAATATAGCCCATGGGGTGGGCCGGACCTCATTGTCGTCGAGGGAGTACCCCAGGCTCGTTTCTTGTGACCAAAGATAAGGAAGGGGTGCTAATTCGATGCTGCGTCCGGTTATGGAGGATGGCATCCTCTATAACTGCCCGATATCAAAGGTATATCTGTATGATGGCGTAGTTGAGCGGGCATGCTTAGGCGTCACTTCACACCATTCGTCGTCGGAATAAGGCCTTCACGTGATGAAGTGATGCCGGACCGGTATAAAGGCCAAATGCTTGGCCAGAGTGGGCTTGCATGGCCCGCACTATTGACTCCACTCACCCCGGCCGTTCGTCGTGCTCGTATAACCTCGGGGTGTTAGTCGGGGTGCTCGTGGAGCCCGTCGAGCGACTCAGAGGACATGCTCTGGCGTAATAACTATTGGCCAGGCTCGCGTGGAAGTCGACCAATCGCCCTTTTGGACTTTCTTCGGGGCGTGGGAGGGGCGGATTGGCGTAGAACTCTACTTCCACACTCATCGGCCCCTGGCTGGGTTGGGGTGGTTGACACGCCATCCTTAAGCGCGATGGTCTTGCGGAAAAGTCATCGGTGGTGAAACCCTTTCTCCTTTATGAACGATCGGTTCTTGCGGATGGTCTTGAGCCGTCAGGACACCCTCATTCACGAACCAGCGTGGGGGTAGGTCCTCATTGGACCGACTCAGCGGTGAGCAATTTACGCCTTTTACGGACATTAGGGCTTGAATTCACGTGGTGGTGGCACTTGATTGGTGCGCGGCTAGACAACGAACACACAGCGTGCACGAGAAAAACCAAAACTACTAAGTGTCTGTGAACGACCTAAAGGTGACTCAAAACCCTAAAATAGACCTAATACCTAAACTTGAACCTATAAGACCCTTTAGACCAAGCTGTGAATGCAATGGTAGCCTGAATGACTCTGTTTAGTGCTAGAGCAGTACGATGTGGTGGGAGTGCCACGGTGACAAAGGAACCGAGTGTCGGAGCTTGGTGTGTGAGGGGTGACTATGAGGTGCACGAGAGGAGAGGTCGGAGGGGCGATGTAGGAGCCTCCGACCGGCGTGAGAGGGAGCTCCGGCAAGGACGGAAGGTGGATGGGTGCTAGGGTTCAGGCAGGGATGTGGGCAAGGTGAAAAGCAAAATGGCCTATTTTTGGCCTTAAAATAGGGCAACGTCGTGACGTTCGGGGCAACATCGTGATGTGTGACAGGCCGAAAATGCGATGTGTAAAATGTGTGCCTAAATGCGCAAGTGCACGCGTAGCCCCAAGTAATATAGTGTACTTATGTCTGGATCTCGATCCTCGGGGAAAGGTGTATTAACTCTGAGATTACCTTCTTAGATAATATCGAAGAATGACTTTAGAGGGGAATTCAATTATGTAAAAACTAAGCTGAGGCGGTAGATTTAATTAAAGTATTGTTTTAAAGCCTAGAAGGTTATATCTCCCCACATCACGTTTATGGATTGTTTTTCTAAAGATATTATTATTCAATATATATTTGTAATATGTCAATGGCGAGGTGATCTTGCACACGAGATAGCCTCTCAGGGGTATATCACTTTATCTCGTGAATAGAATCAGTATATCTCTATCTCGACTCGGTGAGAAATGCTTAAATGTTCTAACCCCCGAAATGCCATAGGTTGAATATCTCTATTAGCAAGATGTCGGCTAAAGGCTACTCTACCCCGGATCACTGAATACCCTCATCTCTCGAATCTCGGATCTCGGTGCGTTATGTTAACATTGGCGAGACATTATCATATAATTGAAATGCGGGTATAGAGTAAGATATGACAAATTAATAACATTTGAATAACATGAAGATCGACTTTAATCCGTTGTATGTGACGGGGTTTGATGTAACCTAGAAAGAGATCTAGAACATAATGAAAGAAAGATGTTATTTATTACGAAAACATTCTCTTATCCCGAAATATAAAACATGAAAAGCGGTGCAAATCCGGGCACTTCCTCGAAGGCGGTGTCGCCACGCTCTGGAAGCCACGCATACGTTCGTCATCTCAGATGCCCTAATTTGAGCCATCAGGTACTTTAAATGATGAGGTGCAGTTTTCGGTGACGCGTCGCTGGCGATGGGGGCGTCGCGCTGACGTGGGAGGAACATCGCGGCGATGGGGCGTCGCGGCGTGGGGGCGTAGCGTGATGACGTAGCGGCGATGGGAGCGTCGTTGACCTGCATTGTTGACTGACGTCGCGGCTGATGGGAAATCATGACGTGCGACGTCGCTGACGTCGCGACTTGATATTCGTCGCGGCGTGAACGATCACTTCCTCGCCTGCCTCCTCATTGTTCCAAAAGCGCTGAAGTTGTTCTTTTAAACTCCATCGAGACACCTTAACCACACGAACACAAAATCAGGGATCTAGCCACAAAAACTATAAAATTATTATAAAATAAATGTGAAAATGACAAACCAACGCGAGTGTAAGATGAGTGTTTAGGCACTCATACACCCCCAAACTTAGTTTCTTGCTTGTCTCGGCAAGTAGACTCTAGACGGGACACACACACGAACCTTAATGTAACTAACACGCACTAAGAGCAGTGATGCACATCTTCGAAAAAATAGGGGATCAATTTGGGCGACTCACATACCTTGTTTTAACCGATGTTCGGTGAATGCGCTCTGAGATGTTGACTTTTCGGTAAATTCGGTGAGATAGGTGAAGCGACTAGTGCATCAAATCCCGTGGTGTTGATAGCCTTTCCCAAAATCCCACATGTGCTTATAGTGATGACCTCAGGAATATGCCTAGGTTCCGATACCCACCCAAACTTAAGCTCGGCTCGCACATTAGGAAGAAGCTAATAGGAAAGGATAGGAGCACCCATTTATTCATGTCCTCATCATGAAATTTCCTCGTACCTAAAACAAAATGGAAGAAGACTGGTGCGAAGTTTTAGCCAGTGTTCTGTAGCGGGGATCCATTGGTGACTCCCACCGAGTTGGTTAGGGCACCAAGCATTCAATTCCTTCAAACTTCACCCGAACACTCAACCAAACTCAGGCCCTAGGTTGCGTGAATGATCCATCTTATGTCCCATGTAGCGGGCAGTGAAGTCAATGACTCCGACCGGTTGGCTCGGGGCATTAGGCTGATAGGCCCCTCGGGCGTGCTGGAGTTCGATTGGATGATCCAGCTTATTCCTATCATATACCTGTCATATTTCTTTTTCTTTTTCTCTTTTTCTATTGTTTTTGTATTTTTTCTTTTGTTTGGGGCTCGATGTAAATCCTCACTTGATTCGGTGTCACGTCACTCGAATGGTTCCGAATCTCCCTAGGTTGATCGAACTGTGGATGATTCGACACTTATGCATACTCGAAAGTCACTATAGTGTGTGAGTGTGATAGGGTTTTTGAGAACTGGTTTCTTGACTACCCGGGATTGATTCAGCCCTTTTGCCTATTCAACCTCATTCTGGGGCATCAGCCCAGTGTATAGCAATTGAACCGTCTATAGTGAACTCGATCAAAAAATGATCCTCAATTTTCAACATGGCACACATGTATGCAATTACTACATGCAAGAATGTCTAAAATATAATCAAACAACTAACATGACTCATAGACATGAAAGTGCGATGTAAAATAAGCTGAAAACAAAACACTTACACTAATATACGGAACACACTAAAAATACTACACCTTCTTAAAGCGAAACACAATAAACAAAACACAAAACACGTGCCCAGATCACCCGAATCCCTCCCCAAATAAAATATCCAGTGTGTCCCCAGCGTGGCAAGAGAAAAACATAGAGGAGTAGGAACTCCCACACAGATATCAGTATGCGATTGGAGGTGGTGGTGGATGGTGAAAAGCAGTGGCCCAGTGGGCTGCATAGGCTATTTGTTCTTTGTGGGAATGATGCTTTGATTAGCGGGGTAATCCGCATGTCGGCCCACAAACGCCTCCATATCACGAGTAATGAGGACTCGGTGCTCTGGGTCCATCGGAATGCGTCAAGCGCTCGAGTGAGTGGAAACCCAGGGTCCTCGATCGGTGAAGGAGGAGGAGAAAAGCGGTAGCTGAAATTTGCTGCAGGGTGGTGGTGGAGGTGGAGTGAAGACGAGGGCGGCCAATGTCCTCACATGTCACCGAGGATCAAAGCGAGCGGAATGTCAGGCTTCGTCACCGTGCGAGGGCTCGTGACCCGTCGTAAAGCCCCCTCGGGTTGCGGGACACGGGTGTGTCAGCAGCCGATATTGCCTTGATCCGGATGAAGCCGGGCCTCATTGTCATCAAGGGGCACGGCTTGTTTACTGGCAAATATCGAAAAGGGTGCCCCGGGTTCATCTTAGCATCCGGTTATGGAGGATGGCACCCTGATAACTGCCCCGACATCGAATGGGATATCTACGGATGATGTGAAGTTGGCGAGAGCATTTGAAATTGTCACCTCACACACATTCGTCGTGGGATAGGCCCAGCGAGTGATGAAATGATGCCAAACCTTGAAGATTAGGCCAAATGCTTGGCGAAATTGATGCATAGCCCTTGCTGGTGATCCTCCACTCACCACGGCTGGTCAAATGCGCGGATGACCTCGAATTAGTCGGGATCTTTCAGCGGTGATGAGGTCGTGACACTCTGACCATCGAAGCTATTGATCGACTCTGCCCTGAAGTCGACCAATACACCTCGCACCCTGACCCTTTTGAGGACATGGGAAGCGAGGTTGGCGTAAGGTCTCGTACTCGCTCATCGCCGCGTGGGCCAGGGGAGTTGGCATAAACACGCCACCCTTAGCCTCGATGGTCTTTCAAAGAAATCATCGGGGTGATGAAACCCCCTTCTCTTTAATGAATCGAGCGGTTTTGCAAATGGTGCCAAACCGCTCGGCGTATATATTTGCAAACCGCGAGGCATCAAATGTGGGAGTCGGGTCCTCATTGGGCCGGCTAAAGCAGCGAGCAACCACGCCTCTTGCAGGACATCGATCGAGTGTCGATAAAAAAAACTAACTAATGGGCCTGACTCACCTAGACAAAAACCACGAACTACTAATGTGCACTACAAAAAAATCGAACTAAATACTACCTAATGACTCAAAAGCGAGCATAGGACTCGAGATCCTAAAGGGAACCTGGCGGAGGCCGAGGCGGGGACCCTCTGATACCTCTGGAGCCAAGCGAAGCGGCTCGAAACCTAGACTATACCGAGGGCAGTCGGGTACACGGTGGTGGAAATGCGCTATGACCCAAAGCGGCTGAAGGGGCGACTCGAAAGGGATTTCTTGGTGGTGGGTGGCGGTGGAGGGTGTCTCAGCCCAGGTGGATGAGCTCAGACGGGTCCGGTGAAAATTTAGTGCGGGGAGCTAGGGTTCGATGAGTGAAAGGTGTGTGAGGTGAAGAGCCAAAATGAACTATTCTTGGGCTAAAAGCAGGTCACGTCTGGCGTGCGGGTTCAACGTCGATGTGGCGAAGGACATGACCAAATGGCGTCGCGGCGTCGCGGGACCCGCGTCGCGTGGCCAGAAATGAGTGACGAATGGCGTCGCGACGAGAATTCCGCGTCGGCGTGACGAACCCGAAAATGGCGTCGCGTGAAATCCGCGTCAGCGACGTGACGGAGAGCTTCAAAATGGCGTCGCGGCGTGAAATCCGCGTCGCGGCGTGACGGAGAACCGAAAATGGCGTCGCGTGAAATCAAATCGCGACGTGACGAGAAGTGTCTCGCAAGAAATTTTGAACACAACTACTCAGCCCACTTTTCGAGAACTCTCCACGTGTAAGCTTCATTCAGGGCATTGAACCTTATTTGTAAGACACGCACCCATGCTTAGGGTCCTATGATTAAACCGACAAGCGAAACAACGATCCCATGAACACAAGCTAGAAACCAAAGTGAAAATAACCAATAGAACTTGAAACTCTGAAATTTAGGAGCACTTAGGTTGCCTCCCGAGAAGCGCTATATTTTAATATCGTTAGCTCGGCGACCACGAAACTCAATGTGATCGAGAACTCAAACTCTTGTGATCGTTGACTATACTACTAACCTGCGTTGTCGAAGGAATGACTTGTAATGCACGAAACTACGCCTCCATGATGCGGCTTCCAAGCGTTGGGTGGAAGCGTGAATGTGCCTTTCTCGGGATGTGAAACTTACGCACACCATGTGAAAAGACCTTTATTCTGGTAGAAAGGTCAGGACCGTGAGACTGATTTCAGGAAAAAGCTTTAGTCGGAATTGAATAGAAGGACTTGTTGTCGTAGTGAATTCTTACAGTGATGTGCTTGTCGTGCAGACCTTGGTCTTCCTCCTTATCATCTGAGTTCTCCTTATGCCGTTTGAACTCATCTAGCTCCTTGAGTTGGGTGGTCGTTTTCACCCGGCCAATCGCATCCGTGTTTGATTTGTCAGTGGCTGATAGGCTCGTGCTCCAGTTCTCTTGGAAGGTGGTATGCTTTACCATAAACAAGTGCGAAGGACATACCTAAAGGAGTTTTAAATGCGGTGCGGTATGCCCAGGCGTCGTCTATCTTTAGACCAATCCTTCTTGGAGTTGTTGATTGTCTTCCTCGAGGATGTGCTTAGTTTCTCGGTTGGATACCTACCTTGCAGTTTGATTGTGGGTGGTATCACGAGAGATGTACGATAGCGTGCCCATTACTTTACCAAAACCTTGTCATTACCTTATTGCGAAATCACGTACCATTATCTGTGATTAAAGCTCGAGGAGTTCAAGCATTGAGAATATATTCTTTGTCTCAGTGAGCTAATCTTGGCATCATTGGTTCGTGTTGTAATCGCTTCTACCCACTTTGAGACATAGTTCCTGTGGCAGATGTATAAATTGTTGTATGATGCGAAATGGTCCCATGAAATCGATCCCCCATAAGTGAACAACTCTACCTCCGAATGGGATGCATGGGTGGCTCGTCCTTTCTAGAATGTTCCCCATTCGTTGACATTTGTCACAAATTAGGCTTGAATTGATGAGCATCTTTAAATAGGAAGGCAAATAAAAATTACGGTGTAGAACCTTGGGCTGCTTTGTTCTCTGGCACGCCCAAAGTGTCCACCACACGATGGAAGTCGTGGCTTGATAGTTCGAGAATCTTGAGCATTTCATCTTCGGGCACACATCTCCTTATCTGATCAGCACGATTACTGTAAAGAATTAGCTCTTTCCCAGTAGTAGTGTAAGGTGTCTTGAAAATCTTTTCTTCTTCGATGGTTAAATTAGGAATCGCTGGCCATGGAAATAGTTCACATAATCTGCAAACCAGGCGCCTCTTGTCCTCAATGTAAAGTTTCGTCTGGAAATTCGTCATTCACCGGAACATTATCTCTGGCCCCTTCCAATCGCGAAGGTGGTACGCCACTATTCCAGTGCCAACTACTTGTCCCCGCCAGTTTCATTCGAACTCTTGCAACAGAAGGACCCACCGAATCAATCTGGGTTTTGCATCTTTCTTGGTCATCAAATTGCCAATGGCCAGAGTGATCGGTGTGCACCCGACTTTGTTGCCAATCAAATATGGCTAAAATTTGTCGAAAGCAAAGACGATGGCCAATAGTTCTTTCTCAGTAGTGGCATAATTCAGTTGGCGTCATTCAAGTCATAGCATAGTAAATCACACAGAAAGATTTTCTCTCGTTTACCTTTAGTCTTGCTTGATGTGGTAACACGCTACTTTATCATTTCGAATGGAAAGACCAATCTGGGCTACAACAATAGGAGTGAGATCAACTTATCCTTGTCTGATAAGCATGCGCATTGGGAGTCGAGTCGAATGGGATCCTGGACTAACAAATTAGACAATGGTTTGCTTGATTTGTGAAATCCTTGATAAACGCCTATAAAATCAAACATGGCACAGAAAACTTGGATCCCTTTCATGAAGAAGGTGGAGGTAATTTCTCAATTCTTCAATCTTCGCCTATCTGCTACTCTCCCTCTTCTTTGAGATCAGATGTCCAAGGACAATACCCTCTTGTACCATGAATGGCACTTTTCCCCGATTAATTACTAAAATTGAGGTCTCTTGCATCTTGCTGATGCTGACTCTCAAATTTGCTAGACAATTGTCAAATGAATTTCCCATTCTTGAGAAATGCGTCCATGAAAATCTCAATGATCTTCTCTACCATGTCGAGAGAATATGGCCATCATGCATCATTTGAAAAGTACGAACATTGCGCAGATCCCAAGGGCATCGTAGACGAATGTACCATAGGGTAGTGAATGTTGTCTTCTCTGATCCGAGCGCTATAGCGATTTGGTTGCTGTTTGAATATCCATCCAACAATAATATTCATACGACTGTCGATCAAGCATCGATCTAGAAATGGCGGTGGAAAGTGATCTTTAGTGGCCTTCGGTACGGCTTCGGTAATCAATACAAATTCTCCACGTCGCGTATAGACGGCGGTAAGATGTTGTTTCGATCTAATGGCTGATTGTTCTCAACTTTTTCGGCACTACATTTGGAAACACCCGTACCTTTGGCATGCGAAATGGGATAAATCACCCCGATATCAGCCATTTTAGAACCTCTTTCCGAGCCACCTCCTTAGTTTAGCCAGTTTAACCTCCTACTGCGCTTCCATAGAAGGTTTATACCCATCTTCTAATAAAATCATTCATGCACATGGGAATGAATCCCTTTTAGATCATTAGAGACCATCAGAGTGCGTAATACGTGATCTCGAAAAAGGACTCTCAGTAAACTACTCTTCCTCCGGTGCGGTCAAGATGCAGTATAATCCTTTGGTAGCGTAGATTACGACTCAAATTGTATAGCTATTCTTTAGGTAGAGGTTTTGTTCTATTGTGGTGGTTGTTCAATCGATGGAGCAGTGATTTTAACTCCTTCACCCGAGAGATTCAAAGTATTTCAGTCTATTGTGTCGAAAGTCCATCCATTTGACAAATTCTTACTTTCTTCGCTCCCGGGTTCTCGGACTCATTTTCCAGGCTAGTCTCCAAGGGTCGGTGAGACCACTTTGGCTGAACACTATAGCCCTCTACTATATCAACCATTAAGCCCACGTATCTTTTCTGTTTGGGTGTCTCACTTTGCCTGAACGTGAATTTGCTTCTTCTTGTTATGCTCTTGATTGATTCGCCCTACACTTGCATCCAGTCATTGCACAGTTTGCTAGAAAAGGTCTTACAGATAATCAGTGCTTCTTTATCTTCCTCCATGTCTAAAACTATGAAATCTCTTTGGAAAGACAACTTGTCGGCCTTTACTAAGACATCTTCTCTATCCCTCTCGGGTGCTTGAATCTGTGCGCAAGGCGAAGAGTGGCGTAATCGGACAGACTTCTCCTAATCTGGCAGCTTAAAGATGGATAAGGGCATAGAATTAATCTTGCTTTTAAATCTGCGCTCTCTCAAAAATAGCATTTCCAATTGTGCACAGGATAGTGGCTTGCACAGGTCTTTGAGCTTACGGTGGCTTCCTGGATAACCACTTGCATTCTCAGTTAATTCTTTGAGTCTCGAGTGCGCTAATCTTCTAACTACGAGACAAAATGTCTTTCATGAACTTTACATAAGCGGGCATTTGCTCTAGGGCATCAGCAAATGGGATGTTTATCAGAGCTTTTTAAAAAACATCCATGAACCGTGAATTGTTTATCAGTTTATGTTTCTTGAGGCGTTGTGGGTAAGGGACATTATCTTGGCCTTTGCTTAACAAGTCTCTATTGGTATTTCTCTGTATTGTTCTTTATTTGCACGCATCATCTTTAAGTTACATTTGGGTAGTCTCTTGAGTCTCTAGCGCTCTACGATTAGGGTTACTTGTGATTCAAATCTCCCACTTCTCGACGTATTTGCTTCAACGTGCTCATTCCCATCTTGGGTTTACATACGAATTGCTCGACAAAGAACCGGTTGCCTTTACGCCAAGTAAACTATGCATTGGCCCATTTGTGCCTCAAACTCCTCATTTGTCTTTGCTTGATTGTTTAAGCTGGGTTTGCTTCTTTGCTGCATGTTCGCCTTGTCTCATTCGTAGGCAGCGAATCTTGAGATTAACATCGTGTTAGAGCTTGCTCTAAATCTAGCTTCTTTTCAGGGGGTGGTTCATTAGCTCGGTTTGATGGCATATTGTTCTGGTTATTACGCCATCCATACCCTTGATTGTTTTGATTATTACAGTTCGATTGTTCGCCGCCTTATTACTGGTCGATTACGTGGTTGTTACCCCCATACGGTCCTTCTTTGCGCTGATTGATTCTGATTAAACCTCGACACGTCTTGGGCTTGCTCCTTTGTAGGGTTTCTGTGACATTCTACCTTTACTATCTTTTGTCCTCCACGAATTCACCTGACTCCCGTGGAGTGAATGCAGCTGTGGCATGTGTTTGTTCCTGTTTGTTTATTTAGCTGTTTAGTCGGTGAGCCGCATGATGATTTACGGATTGTTGAGAATTTGCATTGTCGTGCCACCCACCGTGTTCTTGGTGTAGCCTTCTCTAGGCGCGATTAGTGTTGGTTGCGACATCTTCCGATATCTCATCGCACAGTGCATTGGTTTTCTTCGTCAAGGATCCTCCGGTGAGGCATACATCATTGTTAGGTTCGTTTCTCGGACCATTGTAGAAGGTATGGTTGCATCCATCGGTTAGTCGGTGGTGAGACACTTGCAGTAATTCATAATTTGTCATGCCTGCGGGTTCTCCCTACAGTTGACCCGAAGCGTATTGATCTCTTGTACAAGTTGTCTGATTTTCGAAGGTGGAAGAACTTGGTGGGGAAACTTTACTGTACCAAATCGTTCCATGTAGTGATGGAATCTGGTGGTTGACTAGTTAGCCAATGTTTGGCTCACATCCAGTGAAAGTGGGAACTTAGTAATCTTAGAGCTTCTTGTTAACTCCGTTGTATGATGGTATCGCAAACCGAGGAAGTTAGTCAAATGCATGTTCGGGTTCTCATAGGGTAGTCCCCATGGAGTGATATATGTTCTGTAGCATCATCTTGTAGTGACTTCAATTCGAAATTGTTTGCTTGAATCGGTGGTAGGTACGATGTCGGTATACGAACAAGTGTTAGTGTTAAGCGAACTCATCTAATAGCATGTAAGGATCGTGCGAATTTGTATAAATGGTCTGGTAGCAGTTCAGCAAGTGATTCCCATTCGACTACGTAGTTCCCGGTTGTTATTTGCCAATCTTGTTCTTGATTGTTTTTCCATGATTATTGGAATTCTGATGCATTCTGTTCTACATTCTCGGCGCAATGCATGCGAGAAGTCTTCGGCTCGGGATCACGGTGTTGATTAATTCGGTTTTGATGGCATGTACTCAGAGAGCACAATCTTGCAATAACACACGAACTAACAAAACCAAATTACAGTACTTATAAAAATAACAAAAGCGAAAAAATTGAATCTTATCTATGTGCTCCTTCTCTATCAATTTAAACCTTTCCCGAACAACGCGCCAAAAACTTGACAGGCGGCGCGATGTAAAATGTGTACCTAAATGCGCAAGTGCGCGTAGCCCAAGTAATATAGTGTACTTATCGTACGGATGCTCGATCCTCGGGAAAGGTGTATTAATTCTGAAGTTACCTTGCTTTAGATAACTATCGAAGAATGACTTTAGAGGAATTCAATTATGTAAAGACTAACTGAACTGTTGATTTAATTAAAGTATTGTTTTAAAGCCTAGGGTTATATCTCCCCCTGTCACGTTCAATGGATTGTTTTTCTAAAGATATTGTTATTCAATATATTTGTAATATGTCAATGGCGAGGTGATCTTGCCTACGAGATATCCTCTCTCGAGGTATATCAGCCTATCTCGTGAATAGAATCGAGTATATCTCTATCTCGACTCGGTATTACGAAATGCTTAAATGTTCTAACCCCAAATGCCACCTTCGGGTTGAATATCTCTAATGCTTAGAATAAGAATTTAAAAATTTACTCTACCGAGATCCTGAATACCTCATCTCTCGAATCTCGGATCTCGGTACGATTATGTTAACATTGGCGGACATTATCATATAATTGAAATGCAGGTATAGAGTAGATGTGACAAATTAATAACAAGCGAGATAACATGAAGATCAACTTTAATCCATTGTATGTGTGGGGTTTGACAACCTAGAAAGAGATCTAGAACATAATGAAAGAAAAGATGAAACTGTTTATTACAGAAAACATTGTTCTACTATCCCAAAATATCAAAAACATGAAAAGCGGTACAAATCCCGGGCACTTCCTCGAAGACAGTGTCACTCTGCTCTGGAAAACCCACGCCTCTTGTTCGTCGCCTCGATACCCTAATTTCAGAGCCATCCGTACTTTAAATGATGAGGTGCAGTTTTCGGCGGCGTCGCGACGATGGGGGCGTCGCGGCGTGGGGGCATGCTTCGTGATGGCGTGAGCGATAGAACGTCGTTGACTTACGTGACCCCACGTCGCGGCGTCGACGTCGCGGCGTATTGATCACTTTCCTTTGCTCCTCATTGTTCCAGCGCTTCAAAGTTGTTCTTTTCGCTCCATCGAGACACCTTAACCACACGAACTAAAATCGAGGATCTAGCCACAAAACTATAAAATTATTATAAAATAAATGTAGAAATGACAAGCGGCGCGAGTGTTAGATGAGTGTTTAGGCATATCAATGTGACGGAAAGTGAAGTCGGCGTCGCGGCGTTCGAGGTAACGTCAGCGGCGTTACAAGTCAGGCCCAAGCGGCGTGGCGGCGTTGAACAGCGTCGGCGTTCGCAGTCGATTAACAGCGTCGCGGCGTTGGTATCAGCGATCAGCGGCGTTCGGAGACTCCTAAAAATTCCGCGTCGCGGCGTTGGAAATCCGCGTCAGCGGCGTTCTGGAGGCTACCCAAAATCAGCGTGGCGGCGTTGAAACTCCCGTCATGGCGTTCGGAAAGGGAGTAACATGGGCGTCGCGGCGTTTTAAGCGTCCGCGGCGTTGAAAGCGTCAGCGGCGTTCACGAAGGAGCATCAAAAATCGTACATTAGGATCCCATGGCCGAAACTCTCCTCACTTGTAAAAGTGACTCTGGACTTGTAGTACACGATAGACGGATCCTCCCACTACAACGTTAGGAGTCACGACGAGTAAAAAAAAAAAAAAAAAAAAAAAAAAAAAAAGGCAAGAGACAGATTATGGAGAAAACGATAAGCCAATATCACTTAAAATAAACAATAAATAAATAAAAATTGAAAAAGTGAAAAGTTTAAAAACACTTAGGTTGCCTCCAAGAAGCGCTATGTTTAATGTGATTGGCTCTGTGACCACGGATCTCCAATGTGCTCAAGGACGAACTCATATGATTGCTTACTACACTACGTCTGCTGCTGTCAAAGGAATGATTTGCTTGTACGAGGCTTCGCCTCCGTAATACGGCTTGATCGTTGGGTGGTATTTGTGAATGTGCCTTTCTCGGGATGTATACTTCTACCGTGTGAAAGACCTTTATTTCTTGTGAAAGGCAGGACCATCGAGACTTGATTTCCGGAAGAGCTTTAGGCGGGAGTGAGCAAGAACTTGTTGTCTGTCGTGAACTCCTTTACGGTAATGTGTTTATCGTGCGGGCTTTAGTCTTTCCTTATAATGCGGGCGTTTTCATAACCGTTCTGAATTAAATCTAGTTCGAGTTGGAGCGATCGGCTTCTCGTAGACGATGTACTTATCCGTGTTTAGCGTCGGTAGGCGATAGGCTCCGATGCTCGATTCCTCTTGGAAGATGACCGGCTTTACCATAAGCGATTACGAGCGGTGACATACTGAAAGAGTTTTGTGCGTCAGTGCGCCCAGGGCATCTTCAATCTTTTGATCAATCCTTCTTGTTGTGCTTCTCGAGAATGGACTTGATTTCTCGTTGTCCTCTGCTTGTCGGATTTGTGTGGGTGGTATGCAAGAGATGTGCGATGGCGTACCCCATGCTGCAAAACCTTGTCAATTACCTTGTGCGAAATGGGTACCGTTATCGTGATCATTTTCGAGGGTTCAACGTGAGAATATATGGGCTGCATGGCCAGGCCTGACCTTGCCATCGTTGGTGCGTGTAGGGATTGCTTCCACCCACTTTGAGACATAGTCTACTGCCAACAAGATGTATAAGTTGCTGTGCGATGCGAGAAATGGTCCCATGAAATCTATTCCCCATAAATCAAACAATTAGGCCTCGAAATGGGATGCGCCGTTGGCTCGTCCTTTAAGGAATGTTCTCCGTTCGTTGACCCATTTGTCACAAGTGGAAGCAATTGATGAGCATCTTTAAATAGGTAGGCTAGTAAAGCACGATTGACACCTTGGGCTGCAACATTCTCACGCCTGCAAAGTGTCACCATGGTAGAGTGTGTGATGGTTGAAATCTTGTGCATTTCATGCGGGCACACATCTCCTTATCTTTGATGTTGTGATGCAGCAAAAATTGGCTCCTCCCAATAGTAGTGTTTCGAGTGTGCGAAAAACCTCTTTTACTGGCGATAGTTAAGTCAGGAGAGGTGCTTTAGCCACGAATAATTCACATAATCTACTTGAACCATGGAGCGCCCTCTTGTCCTCTCAGTGGCTAAGAGTTTCTCCATCTGGAAGTGCGTCGTTCAACTGGAACATCATCTCTGGCCTTCGATCGTGAAAGATGATGCGCCACTAGGTTTAGTGCCTTTCTTGTCCTAATCTACGTCGAATTCTTGCGGCAATAGGACCTGAATTAATCGGGGGTTTTTCATCTTTCTTATCCAGTACTTAATGGCGAGAATGATCGGTGTGCTGTGACCTTGTTGCCAATCAAATATGGCCTGAATTTGTCAGCAAAAAAAGACAATGGCCGGCGGTTCTTTTCTGTGGTGGCATAATTCAGGCAGGCATCATTCGGGTTCTACTAGCATGTAGATCCTGAAGATTTTCTCTCGTTTACCTTGGTCGCGATCATGGCGTCACACATAAGTTCAAATGGAAAGGAAGGACCAATCCTAAGCCATATGATAGGAGAGTGGGAAACCAACTTGTCCTTCAACAACGAGAATGCATGCAAACATTGTGATCAAACTCAAATGAGATCCTTGGGCTGAGGAGGTTAGACAGCGGTTTTGCAATCTCTGAAAATCCTTGATGAGCACTTTATAGAATCCGGTAGCTGAAAACTTGAATCCTTTTCTGGAGTGAGGGTGGGGCAACTTCTCAATTGCTTCAATCTTCGCCTATCTGCCTCTATCCCTCTTCTTTGAATCCGATGTCCAAGGACAATACCTTCTCGTACCATAAAATGGCACTTTCCCGATTAGTGCTAAGTTGGTCTCTTCACATCTTGCCCGATCTGGCTCTTAAGTTTTCTAAGCAGTTGTCAAATGAATTCCCATTACTAAGAAATCGTCCATGAAGATCTCGATTGTCTTTCAACCATATCGAGAGAATATGGCTGCATCATACATCGTTGAAAAGTACTAGGTGCATTACCGCGATCAAGGGCATCCGCTGAATGCGAATGTACCATGGGACACTATGAATGTCGTCTTCTCTGATCTTCGGGGCTATATAGCGATTTGGTTGTAGTCGGAGTATCCATCCAAAAAGCAATAGTATTCATGACCGGCTAATCGATCCAACATCTGATCTAGAAATGGCAATGGAAAATGATCTTTTCGGGTGGCTTTGTTCAGTTTCCTATAATCAATACAAATCCTTAACCCGATAACTGTTCGAGAAGGCAGTAAGATGTTGTTTTCACCCGATGACATGAAATTCCTCCTTCTAAGACTACCCGAATCGGGCTTACTCCATGCACTGGTCAAATGGGGTAAATCACCCCGCTTGTCTAGCCATTTAAAACCTCTTTCCGACTAATCAGTTTCTGATTTAACCTCCTCTCGCGCTTTCCATCGGGTTTATGTCCATCTTCTAGTAAAATACGATGCATGCAACATAGAAGGGCAAATTCCTTTTAAATCGCCTGAGACCATCCGAGTGCATACTAGTGGATCTCGAAGGACCCTCAATAACTTTCTTCCTCTATTTCACTAAAGATGCCGATAATCACCGGGTAAAGCAGATTCATTCCAAGGTATGCATACTAAATGGCTAGGTAGAGGTTTGCTCCATCTTGTGTGGTCAAGCCAACCGATGGGACCGGGCGCTTTAACTCCTTCGCCTAGAGATTCGAAGTATTTCCTTCTATTGTGTCCAAAAGAGTCCATCCATTTAACATATTTTCGCCTTCACCTGTGTCTGACTATTCTCCACTAGGCTAGCTCCAAAGTGGGTCAATGATACCACTTCCTAGCTGTATTGACTATAGCCTCTACCATTTCGCAATGAAGCAAGTATCACTTTCTTCCGTGCAAGGTCTCACCGTCTAAACACATTGAACTTGACTTCATCTTCCGCACTCTCAATTTTAATTCTCCTCCTCGAACATCAATCAGTTGTTTCCGCTGGCCAAAAGAAATCCGGCCTACCCAAGATTATGGGAATTTCTTTATCTTCCTCCATATCCAATACAATGAAATCATTGGAAGATAAACTTGTCGACCTTTACTAAGACATCTTCTATTACCCCTCTCTGATGCTTCAATGATCTGTCTGCAGCCGGCGGACTGCAGTCAAGGGCCTCACCTAATCCCAAACGCTTGAAAATGGATAAGGGCATGAGATTAATGCTTCAGCACTAAATCACATTAGTATTCTCTCTCAAGATAGCATTTCCAATGGTGCAAGGGATAGTGAACCGGCCTCGGGTCCTCGAGCTTTTTGTGGCGTACTTTCTCTCAAGTATGGCAATGCATTCTCGCTTAAGCTTCGGGATCGTCAAAATCAACCACCTTCTCTTCTAGACGTAATGTCTTTCATAAATTTCACATAACCGCATTTCGTCAAGGCATCTAAGAAACGGGATATCGATGTGTAACTTTTGAACACATCCATGAATTTAGCGGAATTGCTTATCCGCTTTATGCTTCTTGAGACGCCAGGTGGGCGTGGAACCGCAAAGCCGCCTTGCTTCGCAGAGTTCTCTTCCTGGACAATGGCTTCATTGGGTCGTTCCTTTATTTACATCATCATTCGACCGGCCGGGTCGACTTTCACCCTCCACTTGTTCTACAACTGGCTCAGGGTCAGAGTTCCAATTCCTTCCCACTTCTCAAGATGATCGCTAACATGTTCATTCCCATCTCTTCTCGTTTATCGAATTGCTTGCACGAACCCACGCCTTCTGCTAATAAGTTTGCTATTTCATTCCATTTCACTTCCAAATTTCTCAAATTGTTGCCGCTTGGATTGTTCAACTGAGTTGCCCGCGCATATTCGCCTCGTCTCATTCATGAAAAAGCATAATGTGGTGTTAACATCCAGGCAAGAGCTTGTTCTAAGTCCACCTTTTTCTCAGAGGGTGGTTCACTAGTTCGGTTCGATGGCGTATTGTTTTAATTATTCCTCCATCCATACTGGATTGCTCGACTGCTTCCGGGTTCTGATTATTACGCCACCTCTCGCCCCGATTTTGATTTGATAATCAAAGCTCGCATACGGCCCTTGCCGTGATTGATTCCGACAACCCTCGAAGACACGCATCGGGCTTTTGCCTTACCATGTGGCTTCCTCGACCAACATTCCGTGCTATCAGGCTTCGTCCCTCCACAAAATTCATGGGCACTCCATGGGTCGTCTCAGATGGCATTCGCAGCCTTTCATTGCCTATTCAATCGCTGTCACCAGGTAAATATGATTAACCAGACATTGTTGAGAACCTCATCGTCTTCTGCGCCACCTATGCTTTTATCGGGTGTAGTTTTCTCTCTGTGCCACCGATTTGCGGTCGTCATAAAGATCTCCGTAATCTCATGTGCTTGGTCCGTGGTTTTCTTCATTAGTGCTCCTCCAACTGAGGCATCAATCAATGCTCTAAGAATGCTCAAATCCATTATAAAGTATGGACTGCGATCCATCCGGGTCGACCGCGCGCGTACTTTCTTAAGAATTCGTGAAATCGTCCTTACGCCTCCTCGTACAAAGTGTTCTCCTCTAGTCGCTTCAAAAGTATTGATCTCGCACAAGTCAGGTAATTTTCAAGGTGTTAACTTCGTCGAATTTTCAGACCAAGTCGCTCCACGAGGTAATGGAATCGTGGGTGGTCGACTCGCTAGCCAATGTCATTCGATCACCCAGTGAGAGCGGAAAAAGCCTAAACCCGAGTGCCTCCTCGCAACTCCTGTACTGATCGTGATCGCGTACTCAAGAAAGCCGTCGATGCATATTCTGGGTTCTCATGGGGTAGTCCATGAAACAATATATTCCGCAAGATCAGAATGTTACCGACTTCCGCTCGTTGTTCTACCTCGAACGGGTATCGCCCGGGATAGCCGTTCAACAACCTAGGCTGGAGTGCGAACCTTCAGCAACATATGGATCATCCGGGTCAGATAAATGGCCCGGTGCTTGATTCCTTCCATGATTACCATTTCGCCTCTTCCGGGCTCGTTGTGCTCAATGCTCGATCCTCGCTTCTTCATTATCACCTATGGTCATACCGGACCGCTCGCCGTTTCCTACAGATTCTGTAAAGTTCTTCGCCTCAGATCAAATAAGTGTCGCTAATCCTGATCTTAACGTCAGATGTACTTACCGAACCTACAATCGAAATAACACACGAACAAACAAAGCCAAATTACCAAGACTTGTAAAATAACAAAAGTAAAGAAAATTTCAGAGTAATATCCAATTGCTTTATTCTCTATATCATCTAAACTCGTCGACAAGAATCCGCGCCAAAACTTGACAGTCAAAACGTGGTGTGTAAAATGTACGCCTATGTGCGCAAGTGCACGCTGCCGGCCTGGTAATATATCAAAATTAACGGGTACGACATCGATCCACAGTGACAAAAATCACTACAAAGGTTTTGCTTCTTAGATAATATCTGAATAGACGTATTTTGGGAAAGAAATTGAGTATGTGAAATTCGACTAAGCTATTGATTCTAATGAATTACTGGTATTGAAGACTAGGGTTATGTCTCCCCTTGCCACTTTTAATGGATTATTTCTTAAAGATATTATTATTCAATATATTTATCATTTGGGGTCAATGATGCAGGTGATCTTACTTACAAGACACATCCCTCTCTCGAGGTATATCCGCCTATCTCGTGAATAGAGCTGAGTATATTTCATTCCTATCCTAACTCGCATTCGAGATGCTTAAATGTTCTTAACTCTAAATGCCACCTTCGTGGATTCTGAATATCTCTATTTACCGAATCAATCAAGGTCGCTTCTGTACCTGCATCCTCGGGATAACCCCATCTCTAATTCGATCTCCCCCGCAGATTATGCCAATGTTACGACATCACCATATAATTAAATCATAGATATAGAGCAAATGCAAACAAATTGATAAACAACTGAATAATTTAAAGTACTCAACTTTAATCCATCAACATATGATAGGGTTCAACATAACCCTAGAAATATATCTAGAACATACTGAATGAGAAAATGAAAATGTTTAGTCTTAAAAACAATATCATTATAATATCCAAAATGAGAAATGGCATAAAATCACTTCGCACTTTCCAAGTCCGTGTCATCAAAGCCGCTTGGGACTCGGCGTCTCTCGTCAGACGCCCCGATACCTCGACTCGAACCATTCGTGCTTTAAATGATGAGGTGCGTATCCCGCGTCGACGCCGCTGGACACAGAACGCCGCTAAGGTTAGACGTCGTGACGCTTCGAATGTCGATTTCCATTATGAGCCACCCAACGCCGCGACGCTTGGAACGCCACGATGGAGACGCCGCGACGCTTGAACGCCACGACGCGGGGAGACGCCGCGACGCTGGAACGCCACGACGCGGCCCACTTTCCCCCGTGACGCTTCCTCCCCACACTCCAATTTGCTTCCCACAAAGGTGCTCTTTCACATCATTCGCACTCGTGATTCACCGACTACCATATCGATAACAAACCGAAAAATACATATTTAACCATAAAAATAACCCTAAAAACCTAAGAAAGACGCGGGTATATTATGAGTGTTTCAGGCACTCATCAGAGAACGTCCACCTTCTCTCTAGAATCGTGGAAGATCCGACCGTCGGCAGTCTTCGGAGCAAGAAGGAAAGCGGCTCTACGCGGAGAGGACCGCCGTGGGTACTCCTGGATGGTGTGGTCTCTACTCAAACTCGAGAGGTAGGGCTCCTCCCTACTTGGGTTTTATTCTTTATTTGGGCCAGTATTTTTAGCGATGCTGAGTTGATTGGAGGGGCCGTGACATTTGACGGCCCCAAAAAAAACTCGGGACCGAATTGTTTGGATTTATGGAACTCAAATTTACAACCGTGACTCAAGCCATGGACTGCTTTCGTGGCTAATGGTGTGGATTCATGCTTTGATTGTAGCCTATGATATGTATGAGGCCGGAAATGGCCGTGAAATTCGGGTTCACAAAGTGAACCGATAATTTGTGCTTTGATAGGAACAGTAATCTAAGGTTTTACCTGCTCTGAAATAAAGGGTCACAAAATAATTTTTGTGAAAATATGTGTTTGGTCGAAAGTGATTCGCGGAATTGCTCTGCGGTTTGATAATTTCAGCCCAAGTGAGCTAATTTTTGGTGTAATGAATCGCGGAATTACATGACATGATTGTGTGATTTAAATTATGTGAATATATGCATGATTATATATTGTACGTGTGATCGAACTATAATGAAATGGCATCATAATGCATTTCATATGCACTGGGGTAGCCTAGAAATTAGGTGAGTACATGACATGGAAAAATTGAAAGAAAAACGAAAACGTTTTTGAAAAATGACCACAGATGAATTTCTCGAGAATGTGGTCGAGATTCGCCCAATCAGATTATTTTTGGACAAGCAGGCACCATGATTGCTTCGGGTTCTCCAACACATTCCTCTGAGGGTAAATTCCATATTTTACCGATACTTGTAGAGTATAGTTTCTCAAAAAACAACAAGAATTGTTTTGAAAAAGATGTTTTCTCACATGGCTTAGGTAGGTGTGAGGGAGTCGGTGAGGGCTCGGGGTATGAGTTGATCATGTAGACATTCAAGTAGATCAGCGGCTCGCTGAATGTGTTTATTTTGAGCACGCATATGCACTTATAAGGAGAGTAGCCCACTTAGGTGATTCCACTATTGGAGCTAATAGCTCACCCCGCCGAGGACATATATTTTTGCTGTGCACAGGAGTGAGCGAGCAGACAGACGCCATGTAGGTTGTTTGTGAAGCCAGTGCCGATTGTGGCTTTGGTTTTGTGATGTATACATATATTAGAATTCTCTAGTTTTAATATATGTGTTGTATAAAAGAGAATTGATTAACTCTTTTGAAACTATTGGATATAGTTGTTCTATCATGATGAGTATAGTTATTGGGCCCAAGTGGTCGTTTTAATTATGTCAGGATTATATCGACTCCATTGGGGATAGGTTTCATGCAAGCTGGATTCAGGTAGAGCTCCCGCATGTGCTGAGACTCGCCCGATTGCTGGCGACGCTGCAACCCGACATCCACTTGTATCTCCGCGGGTTGATCGTAGTCAACTGAATTTCCTGCCTGGGGCTCGGCCAACTTTGGCAGACACTATAGCCTCCACTCTGCCTCTACTCAAGCACGTATCACTTCTAAGCAGGTGTCTCAGCGCCTTCAAACACATTAAACTTAACTTCATCTTCCTACACTCTCAATTTTAGCTCTCCCCTCTATACGTCAATCATTGCCCTTCCAGTTACGAGAAAGGGCCTACCCAATATTATGGGTATTTCTTTATCTTCTTCCATATCTAATACAATGAAACTGGCCGGGAAGGATGAATTTGTCGATCTTACTAGAACGCCTTTCTATCACCCTCTCGATGCTTTAAGACTCCATCGCCTAACCGAGTGCGCAGAAGGCAAGCATGCACAGGTCAACTGTGCACACAGCGCAACAGCAGGTGGCATTGGTCGACGAGCTCACCTAATCCCAAGCGTCTAAATATGAATAAGGGCATGAGATTGATACTAGCTCCCAAGTCACACAAAGCCTTCAAAGATATGCTCCGATGGTGCAAGGGATAGTGAAACTCGTCTAATTCTTTAGCTTCATGCGCCTTCCTCAAGGATGGCACTAAGCATTCTTCGAGATTAATCGCCCCGAAATCTGGACAATCTTCTTCTTGACAAGATGTCCTTCATAAATTTGACATAACTCGCCTTTTGTTCCAAAGCATCAAGAAACGGAATGTTGATGTAGTTTCGAACACTTACATAAACTCGTGAACTCAGTTATCCAATTTATTCTTCTTTAGGCTGGGGATACTTTAATTTAGCTATGGGTCGGTGATCCTTGCCCCGCTTCTCCCCCCAAACTTTTTCTCTGGGTTGTTCCCTTCGCCTTATCATTCTGATCGGGTTCCGATGACTCAATTTCTACCTCCTATCATCAAGCTACACTCAGATTACACTCTACCACTTCGTGATCGCTTACATGTTCATTCCTTCGTCTGTTCACTCTCGAAGTTGTATGGTATGAACTCTACGCTTTTCACAATAGATTGGCCATTTCGCCCATTCGCACCTCTAAATTTCTCAACTGCTACTTCGGATTGTTCAATCGGTGGCCTGTGTTGCATATTCGCCTGTCTCATTCATAAAGGCGGGAAGATGCGAGGTAAGCATTTCGCGTTAAAGGGCTCGCTCCAAGTCCACCTTTTTCTCTGGGAGGTGGTTCACCACTTCTGTGGTGGTGGCATAAGCAAACCTTTGTATTGTTCCTCTATCCATAACCCTGATTTCTCTAACCATTCTGATTATTGCGCCACCCCTTGGCCTCGGATTCTCGATTATGATAGTCGCTGCTCCCATACTAACCTTGTCAAGTAGGATCGATTCGATCAAACCTCAACACACCGGGCACGCTCTACTATCTGTCAGTCCTTAACCGACATTTTATATTGTTGTGGTCAGTCCCACATAACTACATAACTCCATGGGCTAATCCGTCGCACTCGCAGTGACCTTGTCGCCTCTCTAGTGTCGCTTAGTAAGCTACGTGACATGAGTTACCAGATTGCTGAGAACCTCGTTATCTATGCCACCCACTGCCTTCACTGGTGTAATCTTATCTCTAGGCCACTGATTGGTATTAGTAACAGCATCCTCCAAGATTTCATATGCTTGGTCCGTGGTCTTCATTAGCGCACTTCGGTGCATCAACTGTAACGTTTTGCTCGTACCCTCGTACCATTATAGAAAGTAAGTACGGACTCAGATCCATTCTCGTCACTGCGTGCGGCACTCCTCACCACTCGTGAAATCTATCCTACGCTTCCCGCCAAGTCTTCCCCAGCTGTCGAATGAATTGATCTCTTGCACCAATTGTGGAATTTTTCCAGGCGGGAAGAACTTTGTCAGAAACTTCTACACTAAGTCATTCCATGAAGTATTGAACTGGCCGACTTGTCAACCGCCACTAGCTTTACTACCTAGTAAGAGCGGGAACAATCTCAGTCTGAGTGCCTCTTCAGTCACACCATTATACTTGATCGTGTCACATACTTCGATGAAATTGGTCATGCATATCTGGATTCTCAATCTGCAATCCGTGGAATGTGATGTTCACATCTATATGTCACCGACTTCGCCGGTTGTTTACCCAATAGTGGTCTTCGGGATAGCCGTCTGAACAATTATAGGTGGTAGGGCAAACTCCTTTAGCAACATGAATGGATCATCAGTCAGACAACGACTGGCGCCTAATTCCTACCATTATTCCATTATGACCCTTGCGGGTTTGTTTTGTCTCTTAACCATGATCTGCTTCTACAATGTCCCGTCTCGACGCTAGATTTCCTCGAGTCAGGCTTATCTTGTTCTGTAAACGGTGTAAGGTTCTTCCTGTCAGATCAAACGGATGAGTTCAATCCTGGACCTCGCCGTATACATTCACAAATAACTTAATCTAAAAAAAAATCACACACAAAACGTAAAAACCAAATTACAAGCACTTGCAAGAGAAAAATAAATAAATAAAAAATTCCAAAGTAATATATAATTGCACTTTTTCAATATCAACTCTAAAATAACTCCCCAGCAACGGCGCCAAAAACTTGATAGGCCGATAGCGTGATGTGTAAAATGTGTACGCCTATGTGCACAAGTGCATGCATCGCCTCAAGTAATATAGTGTACCTAAGTACGGATATCGATCCACGGGGAGAAGTGAGTTGACTATTGAAATTGTTCTTATAATGTTATCTGGACTTAAACTCTAAATTTATATCTAACTAACGTGCGTGATTAAAACTAAAGCTAAATTAACGTGTTGAATTATTCTGCGTGTAAAGACTAGGGATTTGTCTCCCCTTGCCACTTTTGATGGATCATTACCTATAGGATTACTTCATTTATTAATGACTTCTTGATGATTTGTGGTGGATTGAAGCTCTTACAAGATACCCCTTCTCGAGGTATATCCGCCTATCTCGGGTGCATCTCTGCCCCCACCCAATACTCCAAGACGCTTTAAATGAGTAACCCTTGCACCGCCACACTCTGGACGGATATCTCTGTTTGAAATGATGAATCCGAGGGCGCCGACAGATCCTAGGAGTCCTTATCTCTCGATCCTGGATACCCACAGGATCATGCTAATGTCAGCTACACACATGTATTTAAATCACATATATAAAGACGATCGATGCAGATCATAAATAACTGAATAATATATGTTTAAACTTTAATTCATTCAATTGTGACAAGGTTCAACAAAAACCCTAGATAGAAATCTAGAACATGCTGGAACTGAATATACACATAATCAATCTATCAATCATCTGTAGTTTATTAGAAAAGAGGAAATACAAAAACAAAGTGTCTTCTCCAATAATCCAAGTCACTGCTGCTCTGTTTTTCACACTCCAATCCGCACGTTCTTCTCCTCCCTCGAAATTAGGTCTCCATTGCTTTTAATGATGCTAAGGTAACGTGCGACGCCGCGACGCTAATCCTTTGTTGACTTTCTTCTATTGACCAGTGCCGCTGACGCTGCAACGTCACGATGTGGTCGCTTGTTTCGCTTCTTCCGTTCGCCAAATACCTAAATCACCCAAAACCACCTCTTGACCTCGTTAAATTCACAAAAACTCCACAAATCAGATCTTGGGTTATAATACGCTTATTTAATTGTAAAAATAAGCTAAAAACATAGAGCGAAAGCGGGTATAATATGAGTGTTTTAGGCACTCATCAGAGCCCAATAGCTCATAATACGAAGCTTGATTGCTCAAAAAGGCAGAATAGCCTAGAAGGTTGAGTAGCCACGGAGCAATGTAGCTCAGGAGCCCAGTAGCTCATATTACAAAGCATAACTACTCAAAGAAGGTCGAGTAGCCACGGAGCCATGTAACTCAGGAGCCCAGTAGCTCAGATTACAGACCTTAATTGCTCAAAAAGGTAGAATAGCCTAGAAGGCTGAGTAGCCACAGAGCCATGTAGCTCAGGAGCCCAATAGCTCATATTGGCAGCATAACCGCTCAGCAAGGCCGAGGTGCCACACAGAGCTATGTAGCTCAAGAGCCCGTGATACTCAAATTACGTGAGCATAACTGCTCAAAGAAGACCAAGTAGCCATGGAGCCACGGAGCTCAGGAGCCTGGGGTGAGGCTCCGGGACACAGAGCTTAATTGCTCAAAAGGCGTATCAGCCTAGAAGGCCAAGAGCCACTGAGCCATGTAGCTCAGGAGCCCGCAGCTTAGATTACAAGAGTACACCAAGCCGTTAAGGACGGAGCAAATAATGAAGCCATGTAGCCTGTGATTCGTAACTCAGACATGAGAGCATAACTGCCTTCAAAGAAGGCTGCGAGTCACTTCTGAGCCACATAGTTTAGGAGCCTCAATAGCCTGGGCTTTTTCAGCTTAATTGCTCAAAAAGGCGTAATAGCCTGTGAAGGCCGAGCAGCCCATGGAGCCATGTAGTTCAGAGCCCAAGAGCTCGGGCTATAGAGCTGAATTGCTCAAAAGGCAGACAGTTTAAGGCCGAGTAGCCACTTAAGTAAGCATGTAACCTTCCAGGAGCCTGGTGACCTCAGACATTGGCGTGAGCTTAGTCTGCTCAAAAGGCAAAAGCCTGTATGTTACAGCCACAGAGCCATGTAGCTCAAGAGCCCAAGAGTTTCGGGACATGTGAGCATAACCGTCAAAAGAAGGCCAAGTAGCCATGGAGCTACCCCTGTGGAGCCCAAAGAGCTCGCTTTCAAAGCTCAATTGCTTAAAAAGGTAAAATAGTCTAGAAGGTTGAGTAGCCACGGAGCCATGTAGCTCAGGAGCCCAAAGAGCTCGTATTAAGGTGAGCTTAATCGCTTCAAAAGGTAATAGCCTAGAAGGCCGAGTAGCCGAAAGCCATGTAGCTCAGAGCCCAAAAGAGCTCGCATTATAGAGCTTAATTGCTAGCGTGTATCAAATTTGGGCGCCAAAAGAATACGGAAATACAGAAATGCGGTTCTAATACCATATTATGAAAGCATAACCGCTTCAAAGAAGGTCGAGTAGCCACAATATAGCTCGGGGGCCCAAGAGCTCGCACATGAGAGCATAAATCAAGCCAAAGAAGACCAAGTAGCCACTGAGCCATGTAGCTCAAGAGCCCAAGAGCTCGCCGGGACATGAGCTTAATTGTCAAAAAGCGCAGCATTGTACCCGTAAAGCCGAGGCAGCCAAGGAGCCATGTAGCCCAAGAGCCCAAGAGCTCATCATTACAGAGCATAACCGCCTCAAAGAAGGCCAGAGCCACTGAGCCACATAGCTCAAAGAGCCTAGCAGCCAATTTTTCGCAGAGCCTCACCGCTTAAAAGGTATCACCTTGTGGCACTAAGTAGCCACGGAGCCATATAGCTCAGAGCCCAAGAGCTTCATATTACAAGAGCATAACTCGCCAAAGAAGGCCAGCAGCCACTGAGCCACGTAGAGTCAGATCTCCGCAGCTCATTACAAAGCTTAATTGCTCAAAAAGGCATAATAGCCTGCATGCCAGTGTTTTCACGGAGCCATGTAGCTCAAGAGCCCAAGAGCTCGGGACACAGAGCATAACTACTCAAAGAAGGCCAAGAGCCACTCTGAGCCACATAGCTCAAGAGCCCAATAGCCTGGGCCTTCGTGAGCTCAATTGCTTAAAAGGCGCACAGCCTAGAAGGCCAAGTAGCCACGGAGCCAGCTCAGATCCCCGAGCTCGGACTTCGTAGAGCATAATCATAAAGAAGGCCGAGCGGCCATGAAGCAATGTAGCCTGTGAGCCCAAGAGAGCTCGGGCCGTGCAGCAACCGCCTCAAAGAAGGCCAGTAGCCACGAGCCACATAGCTCAGAGCCCAAGAGCTCGCCTTTGCAGCCACAATTGCTCAAAAAGGCACAGCCTAAGGCCGAGTGTACCATGGTGCCATGTAGCCTGTGGAGCCCAAGATTCGGGATATAGAGCTTAATTGCTCAAAAAGGCATAATAGCCTAGAAGGCCGAGTAGCCACGGAGTCATGTAACTCAAGAGCCCAGTAACTCAGATTACAGAGCTTAATTGGTCAAAAAGGCAAAATAGCCCAGAAGGCCGAGTAGCCATAGAGCCATGTAACTCAAGACCCCAGTAGCTCAGATTACAGAGCATAACTGCTCAAAGAAGGCCAAGTAGCCAAGAAGCCATGTAGCTCAAGAGCCTAGTAGCTCAGATTATAGAGCTTACTTGCTCAAAAAGGCAGAATAGACTAAAAGGTCGAGTAGCCACGGAGCCATGTAGCTCAAGAGCCATGTAGCTCAAGAGCCTAGTAGCTCATATTATAGAGCATAACCAAGCCAAAGAAGCTGGCAGCCACTTTGAGCCACTCTAGCTCAAGAGCCCGTGAGCTCGCTTTTCAGAGCTTAATTGTTCGCAAAGCGCGTAATAGTCAGGGAAGGCTTCGAGTAGCCATGGAGCCATGTAGCTCAGGAGCCCAGTAGCTCAGACTATAGAGCTTAATTGCTCAAAAAGGCATAATAGCTTAGAAGGCTGGCAGCCACGGAGCCATGCACCCGGGGAGCCTGGGACCTGCACAGAGCGAATTGCTCCCGAAAAGGCAAAATAGCCCAGAAGGCCGAGTAGCCACGGAGCCATGTAGCTCAAGAGCCCAGTAGCTCATATTATAGGAGCATAATCAAGCCAAAGAAGGCTGGCAGCCATGGAGCCAGCGGAAGCTCGGGGGGACTGGGTGAGCTCATATTATGAGCGACCGTTTAAAAAGGTATTTAGAAGGCAAGTAGCCAAGGAGCCATAGCCCAAGAGCCCAAGAGCTCATATTACAAAGCAGCTAACCAAGCCAAAGAAGGCCAAGTAGCCACGAGCCAGCGCAGCTCAGAGCCCGCAGCTCGCCTTTTCAAAACTAATTGGCTTCAAAAGTGACAGCCCAAAGGCCAAGAGCCACGGAGCCACGTGAGCTCTGGGAGCCCAAGAGTCGTAGGCACAGAGTATAATCATGCAAAGGAAGGCCTCAGAGCTAAGAAGCCCAAGAGGCTTAGTTTTCAGCTTAATTATTCTAAAAGGCAGAGCCTAGAAGGCTGAGCAGGCCACGGAGCCGTGACAAATTAAAAAGCCCAAAAGAGCTCAAAGTACAAAGTATAATCACCAAGGAAGGCCTCAGAGCTAAGGAGCCCAAGCAAATTTCAATTTTCAAAGCGAATAGGCGTAATAGCTGGAAGGCCGAGTAGCCACGGAGCCCAGTAGCTCAGGTTACAGAGCTTAACTTCCCAAAAAGGCCTAGCAGCCCAAGAGCCCCGGTAGCTTAGTTTCAGGGTTAGGCAGCTCCGGCAAAACAGGAGCCAAGCAGCTCAAATCAGCAAAACAATAAAAAAAAAAAGCGATAGAATTAATCGAGGAATCTTTGTATATCAACGAAAAGTCAAGATCAAAAAATACAAAAATCACGGGCTCCGCGCCTGGATATAGCAATGTTAAAATAAAAAGCCTAAGCGCCTAAGGTCGAGCCCCGACTTGGGGAAGTAGAGGGGTCAAAAGGCGGAGCCCCAGCGGGCGAGGCAAAAGAGCTGGCCCTCGGAGGAACCCGAAGATCATTAGTCAGGGGAGCGCGATCAGGGGCCCCAAAAAGCACCTCGGCGCCCGTGTCAACCTTAGCCCTGGCGATCCTGCACTCCTCATCGTAAAGCCGACATTGAACTCTAGGTCCGGGAAAGCCCGAGCCTCTACGCCGAGCGCAGTTTTCACCCGCCCCATCAGTGTAGGCCTGCCCCGGGAGTTCACATCGGCTTTGCCCCTAGCCAAAGCCCCTTCCTCTCAAGGTCCAACCAAGCTTGTCGAAGCCCTCCATCAAGCTGCTCCATGGAGTCGCCTCCAAAGCCTCTTG
Source organism: Tetrastigma voinierianum (assembly GCA_016808115.1). Classification (NCBI taxonomy): domain Eukaryota; kingdom Viridiplantae; phylum Streptophyta; class Magnoliopsida; order Vitales; family Vitaceae; genus Tetrastigma; species Tetrastigma voinierianum. The sequence continues at coordinate 42,430 of JAEQBH010006952.1, read as the reverse complement.
GCTAACCCGGTCCAACGTCGCACTTTAGCTTACTGTGTCACCTCGACAGCCCCAACTCCTTTCTGCCAACCCGCACTGCCTTCGCCAATCTTCACTTCCGAGCCTTCTTTTCCCCATCCGACATGCGCCCACCAGTCAAGCATGCTTCAGTCGACCAAGGCTTCACAAGCTCCCTCAATCAAGTCCCTTATCCGGGCTCAAGGCCTCCCCGAGGTCGCGGAAGCAACCTTAGCCTTATAAGCTTCACCGCTTTACGGAGCCCCCAGAAGGTGACCTCCGCGACCTTCGCATGTATCCACTCAAAGCGATGTTGAAAGAGCCACCACAAAACCAAACACTAAAGAAAATGATCGCAGGTGCTATGGACGACAAGCACGCCCTCGGCGGCAAGAACTAGAGCCCCTCAAAGGGATGTAAAAGAGTCCACCGAGGCTCGAATCTGCAAGGATGGAGGAAACAAATGTACAAGTAAGCTCCACATGAGAAAGCAAAGAGTCCTCATCTCCCCATAAAGACTAAAGCGATCCTCCTCACCTCATCCCAGACGTGTGAGGGGGCATGGTGCCCCGCTACGTGACCCCAAACAGTAAATAAGAACTCCATGGGGCCACCCCCCTCGCTCCAACAATGATGAAGGCTAAGAAGAGGGGCTCCCACCTTTTAAAATATTACCCGAAAGTTGTGGGGAAACCCTCATGAAACTTGAGATTTCCGCTTCACGCCCTTTCTTCTTGACAAAGACCTGTAAGTAGTCTCGGTTTCCCGAGTAGGTTTCGCGATGAAAGGCTCCCAAAATGCAGAGATTGGTATGCACTCGGAGACATGCAAAGAAGGCTTCATGACTTAAAGGGAAAAAGGCCTCGTGGTAAAGCGAAGTCGCAGTTCGCACTCAGATGGTCCGGAAATATCCGACCCAATGAGCTGTATCAGTGCACGCGGCGCACTTAACCAGCTTCCCGCTTCACCTCTTTCGCTCGTGGATCAGATCTGGCCGAGCACCCGAAGCGCCACGCGACCAAGGCAATGCTAGGAAATATCCAGTAGCCTTTGGAAAACTAAAGCAAACCAAAGCAAAGTGGAGCCTGTTTGAGTTCTCTGAGTAGTCCAGAGGGCCTAATGCCAAGTGTGTGTCCTCCTAACTGTGGATCAGATCCAATGACGCCACTCATTAAAGAATGAAACGTCTTCCAAGATTGTGGAAGACGGAAGGTCCAAATAATCAACTTGGTGTTGGAGCGCTTAGATATAAAGAAAGCCTCTCACAGCCTTCCTTACGCCTCGGCCATAAGTCTAAGTTGTGGCTATGTCAAACACCTAGGCCTCATCCTAAAAACGACTAAGAAATTCCACCCAAGATACCCTTAGAAGTCGGGGGAAAGCCGAGAAGGCTGACAAAATTACCAAAACCCTTTATGTTGGATGCAAGGAAGCTTGAGGCCATTCGAACGCCACTTCAAAAACCCACACCATCTCGTAGCTTGACTGACGAAGAGGTCGCATGCTGGTTCCGCACAGGCCCATACCGGCCACAAAGACCTCACCACATAGTTGGTTCGATCAACTGGTACTACGCCTCAAAGATTCCTGATAGAAGCCCTCAAATATTCGTGAGCCTTAGATACTGGATTTCACTTGACACCTCGCCTCTATCTTGGTGGGGAAGGAGGTTCCGGCAAACTAGTAATTTCACACTACAGCCAAATTACTCTGATTCCACACTGGGTCCATTCAACTGCAGACGCCTCAATGAATTACCTATATTTTAAAACAGAGAACACTGGTAGGGACCTATGAGATAAGGTACAAGGTAATACAAAGAAACTAAGAAACAAATTTAACTTAACCAAGCAAGCCCTTAAACCTCATAAGACTCACAACCCGTGATACAAAGAAAAGGTAGAAAAGATACACTAATACCGTAAATGTGACAAGAGGGACAACCCTGTTTAGATATCAGAAACTACCAAAGCGCAAATTAACAATGGTCAAACAAATTTCAAGAAAAAAGAAGCCCAAACCTCGTGAGGCAAGCTTCAAGAATGGAACACAAAGGCAAACGGGTCGAGTTTTTACAGCTTATAAGCCACACCCGAATGAGCTTCAAAATCAAAAGCCATCATTATCACAAGGCGCTGGATTTAAGGAGAAGCCCTAATCAAACCTCTCCCTAAGTAGCCACGTGAGCCAAGACCGACCTAAGAAACCCAGATAGCCTCGTTTACGCCATGAAATGGGCGCCGGGGCAACTGACGGCTTAAAATAATAGTGCCAGCAGTTCTGCGACACGAGCCCAAATGTCGCTTAAGAAGAGATTAAGGAGTGCCTAATATCGCGTCAACCGCCAGACATCCCCAAACACAAGCCCAAAACGAAACAATCACCCTTCAAAAGGTGGGTAATATAATCACCCCAAAGAACCTCAGACAAAGGAAAATACCCAATTTCCACCACAATTAGGAACAGATATTTCCTAATTACTACCTATCAATTATCCCTATTAACCTGCTTTACGATAAGGAAAGAGTGTAACCCACCTATCAGAGAAATGTGGGGTCATCCTCCAATTAGGAAAGTTATCATGATCACCCATTATAAATACCAAGTCACCCCATCGTTGAAAGGTACGCACAAGAAATTGCCTCTACAAATGATTTTTCTCTTCCACCTGAAAGAATCCAACTTAGGCATCGAAGAGGCACCCGCAACCCTCGCCGATCCTTTTTGGTTTCTTATTTTCGTAGGAGCCGACATCCGTGAGTTAGCGGACTGCCCAAAGAATTCCAAAGCAAGCTCCAAACCTCAGCTTTCGATTGAAAAAGCATCATCAGTCCACTTTTATGGGTCATTTGGTAAGCCGAATAATGAAGCAATTTGCATGTCCTTGTTTTACATGTATTTTTTACATTGCTCTCTTGTTAATTTATTCTTCAGCTTTGAGTTTTCCTCAGTTCTCTACCATCACGAAACTCAATGGGACTAATTACAAGAATGGGAAAAATGAGCTATCTGATAATCATTTGGTGAATGTTTGTTTTGAATCCAATATCATTGATATGTCATTTGATACTTGATGGTTAGATAGTGGTGCTACCATTTACGTTTGCAAATCTATGCAAGCGGTTATAAGCAGAAGAAATCCAACTAGTTTGGAGCAGTATGTGTGCATGGGATAAGGTACAAAAGTCCAAGTTGATTTTCTGGGAGTTGTTAGATTACAGCTCAATACAGGAAATTTTTTGGAATTGCAGGATGTGGAGTACATACCCTCGATCAAGAGAAATTTGATATCAATACCTATTGGGATAGACTTGGATATAGTTTTCTTTTTTGAACAGGAAAAGTTAAACTGTACCAAGATTCATTATCGACAGTTAATCGGGAGTACTTTGTGGAGTCTTTAGCTGTGACAGAGTCAGTTCTGACGGTGGCCTTCCGCTTCTACCCCATCGTTAATACTACTAGTAGCTCAAAATGTTTGAGATTGAATGAAAAGTCTTCTACTCTTTGGCCCAAGCGTTTAGGTCATATTTCTAGACAAATAATGGAAATATTAATTAAAGATAAGATTCTTCCAAATCTTGATTTATTAGATTTTGATACCCGTGTAGACTACATCAAAGGTAAACTGACTGCTAAGGTTAGGAATGCCAAGATGGATAGATCTACTGAGTTACTTGGGGTTATTCATACAGATATTTGTGGATCATTCACTCCTCTTGCTACGGGTGGCTACAAATATTTCATCACGTTCATTGATGATTATTCTAGTTGTAGTTTTGTCGAGCTCATTCGTGATAAGTCTGAATCTTTGGAGGCTTTCAAATCTTTCAAAGCTAAAGTTGAGCTCCAACAAGGAAAGGGGATCAAAGTGGTTCATTCTAACATAGGTGATGAGTATTACGGTAGATATGATGAGACGAAACACAACCCTGGACCATTTGCAAGGTACCTTCTGGAATGTGGCATTAATGTTCAGTATACAATGTCTGGTACACCTCAACAAAATGGAATTGTGGAGAGGAGAAATCTCACACTTCTTGATATGGTGTGATGTATGCTTGTTAGTTCCTCACTACCTAAGTTCTTATGGGGTGAAACCTTGAAAACTACAGCTTATATTTTGAATCAAGTGCCTAGTAAATCTATTTCTAAGACTCCATATGAGCTATGGTCACAAAAGAAGCCTAGTCTTCGTCACTTCCATGTTTGGGGCTACAAGGTGTAAGTGAGACCGTACAACCCACAATCCAAGAAACTTGATCCAAAAACCATCAGTGAGTACTTTATAAGTTATTGTGTGGGATCAAGAGGTTCCAGGTTTTATTACCCTTCGCACACCACTAGAGTGATTGAGTCAAATCGAGCTATCTATTTTGAGGATGATACTGGTAGGCCAAGAGAAATTGTGTTCAAGGAACACCCAGTTTTTATTCTTGTGCCTATTGCTTCCACTCCAATCTCTAGCTCTATTGTTGACTAGCATCCAGTAGCCACTATCGATGATGAACCAATTAAGGATGTAGATCCAGTAGCCTTAGATGTAGCCATGGATATACCCTTGAAGAGGTCAGAGAGGGTGCGTAGGCCTGCGATTTCATATGACTATTTTGTCTACTTGTAGGAGCATGAGTATGATGTGGGTAATGTATCGGATTCGACTACCTACAAAGAAGCCATTGTTAGTCCTCAATCCAACTTTTGGATCGATGCAATGAAATATGAGATGATTTCCATGTCACAGAATAAAGTATGGAGCTTGGTAGATTTGTCAAATGGTTGCAGACCTATCGAGAGTAAATGGGTATTCAAGACCAAGTGCGATGCCAAGGGATAGGTAGAGAGATATAAAGCAAGATTAATAATTAAGGGTTATAGTCAACAAGAAGATATTGATTTTAAGGAAACCTTCTCTCCTGTGTCCACTAAAGACTCTTTACGCATTATTATGGCTATAGTTGCTCATTTTGATTTAGAGTTGCATCAGATGAATGTGAGGACAGCTTTCTTGAATGGAGACTTAGTAGAGGATGTTTACATGTCTCAACCTATTGGTTTTGAGGAAGTTGGTAAGGACAACATGGTTTGTAAACTTCAGAAATACATTTATGGTTTAAAGTAAGCTTATAGGCAATGGTATCTCAAGTTTGATGAAGTTGTCACCGCCAATGGTTTTAAGGAGAACATTGTTAATCAATGTATATATATGAAGGTCAATGGGAGCGTTGATGATATTTTGCTCGTAACTAATGATACTAACCTGTTGATTGAGACAAAAGAATTATTGTTTAACCATTTTGATATGCAGGATCTTGGGGAAGCATCTTATGTCTTGGGCATACAGATCGCGATAGACCTAGTGGCATTCTAAGATTGTCTCAACAGACGTATATTGAACGCATTTTGAAAATGTTCAATATGCAATCGTGTTCTTCTGGTAAGGCACCAATTGTAAAGGATGACAGATTTTCCAAAGGCCAATATGTCCCTATAATGATTTTGAGAGAGATCAGATGAAGACAATCCCTTATTCTTTAGTTGTGGACAGCCTGATGTATGCTCAAGTATGCACACGTCCTAATATTGCTTTTGTTGTCGGCGTGTTGGGCAAGTACTTGAGTGATCCTGGTCAAAGCCACTGGAAAGCGACTAAGAAAGTTTTGAGGTATCTTCAAGGTACCAAGGATCTCATGTTGACATACTTCCACGCATCACACTCTCGGGGGTGGCTGGCCTTTAGTAATCTCGATTATGCAGCCGCTGGATGATAAAAAGTCAACTTTGTTATATCTTATGATGGTCATTATTGTTTTGTGGAAAGCGTCAAGTAGACACTTACAGCTTCTTCACTACTTTATGCGTAGTACGTGGTGTGTTATAAGGCTACTTGTCATGCAATATAAGCCACGGAACTTCATTTCAGCCTTCGAGGTTGTTCACCCATTTCTAGGACCATTGAAATTGCTTGTGATAATTCCCGTGATCAGATCTTTCTCTAGGAACACTCAGGAGCACTTCATCTAAAACACATTGATGTGAAGTTCTTTTGTGAAAGAGAAAGTCAGAGAGTCCTCATTTCCCACTGAGCACACGCCATTTAATTAGCATGTTGGAAACCCAGCCCACCAACCAAAGAAGACTTTACCTATTTGTGTGTTTCAAGAACACGTCACCCACATGGGATTGTAAAGAGCCTAGAATCTTTGTTTTAATGGAAGTTTTGCCTTTTTCATGTATTTTGTGATGAAAGCTCATGCTTTTCGTTATTACATGCACATTTTGACGTTTGTCATTATCTTATGATTTTATGTCATTTTGACCAGATGAATAACATAATGATGTTTTCTCTCTTTCTATTGAATCAATATCACTCTTGTCATTGAAATGTTTCAGATCAATAGTGTTCGATTAAGGGCCAATTTATGCATCTTCTCGGTGTATTAATTGTATATGATTGGTTATGGCTATGTAAGTCTCTTGTTGAAGCATTTAAGTTATGATTATGATTAGTAGCGCCCGATTATGTATAATTTATGCATCCTCTCGGTGTGTTAATTATATATGATTGGTTATGGCTATGTAAATCTGTTGTGAAAGCATTTAAGTTATGATTATGTCATCCAAGTGGGAGAATGTTAGATTAATTTATTAATCTATGGACTAAGCACAATCATATTACAATTTTAATTGTAATATTGTGCATATTAATTATGGGCTATTTATGGGATGATTTAATATTAACTGATGATTACTACCCAAATAGTATTGTTTCATACTCTTAAAAGTCCGGGTTTTGAGCACTAGTAATCACTGACCGACTTTAATTGCACGTTGATGACCTAGCAATGTTTCGACCAATTTTATAGCATGAATTTTCACAAGCTATAAATATTGAAGATAGGGATGCAACTCAAGCATGAAGAAATCAATTGGAACTCAGAGCTGCATAAGCAGAAGACATAATGAGAAGCATGCAGAGAAGAAGCAGCAAACCCCTGCAAATTTCTTAAGGGTTGCAAAATTTCGCAGCTTGCGAATTTTTGTTGATTTTTTGTCCCTCATTGTTGATTTCTTCCCTTTTTGTCCCTATAATAGTTACCACTTTTGTTTATTTTGGTAATTTGTATGGTTTTAGTGGTATATAATCCCTAATACAGCACTTTGTAAAGGATCTTGAAAATCTTTCATCAGGAAATTCTCTGGGGGGAGGCTCTCATTTAACAAGCTCCCGTTTTCTTCATTTTCTCTCATTTTTCTCAAGTAAATAAACACCCCGAGGATGATGTAAATTTCAGAGGATGATCGGCTAAACTCCCTCCTTCTTTGAAGTAAAGGGCATCACAAGGGAACTCGTGGTAGCTAAGGTCTCCTATGTTTTCAACATAGGTATTCTCTTCATCGATGTTCTCTCCTTCAAATTTGTTTCGATCCTTCGATTCACCTGAATGGTTAGTAGTATATGGTAAGCTTTCTTTACGGCTCATTAGATGCTTATTGTCGATCTTAGTGATGTTGATTAGTTATCATTTATGAGCTATTGGAAGGTGACTAACGAGATAGGTTTTTAATCGATCGAGAATCATTAATGGGCATCAATGCCATTTCAAAGGATAGTTATCGAGGGTCAAGTGCTCTTTATAGCTAAACCTAAATCACATTTGGGGTAACTATATGGATACTATTCCTAATGTGAGGAAAAGACCTCAGAACCCTCAGGCCTGCTCCTAGGAACCCGAGCCTGACCTAATACTCAAGGAATCTTTTCATATTTTACTTCATTTTAGTCACGTATTTCAACTACCGCAAAACCCACTGCTTTATCCAATCCCAATATCCAAATTCATAATCACCAAGCAGAATCTCAGCATTAGCCATTCCTACGAAAAACCTATCCCCTCGCGGGATCGATCCAGAACCACCGGTGACTATAGTAGCTATGTTACACCAAAGACGAAAGTTAGGGTTATAAATATTGTTGATCTCGTAATATTAATTACGGCCACGTGATACATACACGCGAATCAAATGGCGCCATTGTCAGGGATGTTGCCTTAGTGCCAATGACAATGTGTTGAACACTTGTGATCCTCATCACAAGTTCTGGTGAATTTCTTTCCTCTTTTCATTCTTTCTAGCAGTTTACTGCTAGGTTACTTGATATTCATTATACTATTCATACTTTTTTTCCTTAGCTAACACTAACCCTTTTTGGTAGAATTGTTTTATGTTATTTTTGGTGTTGTCCTGTGTTTTTCATGTAGGATTTTATGTTCCAATGGTTTAGGAATTCAAAAGGCAAATTGGTTAAAATCAGTATCCCACAGAACCACAAGAATCATGGGAAACAGATTCGATAGTGAGCCTGAATTTTGATCCAATGGAACCCCCACATGAAGAGAAATAAGCTCGCCAGGAGCTGGACAGAACCTCACGCATTCAGTCCATGAGGGACCACACACACTTCCAATTAGATGCTAATGAGTCGAGACAACTCGCGAGCTATTTGGACTTGACTCGATCAAAACTGACTCGCACAGCTGATCAGCTCAAGCTCGACTAAATGTTAACTAGTCGAATGAAAGAACTGACCTCAATTAAAAAAAGCTCATGGTGAAACCCGAATATTGTGATATAAAATTTTAAAAGTTTTTTTTAATTTTATATCTCTACTTGTGGGATGACATAAATAATATATTCTCATTTTTTTATTCTTAAACAATTATACATTTTTAGTTATTTATTTAGTTATAAATATATTTATTTTAAAAATAATTAATTTTCTTTAAAGAAAAGATGTAAGAGAATAGGATATTATTCTATAAATTATATTAATAAGTTAGTATTATAAACGTGATAAATATATATATATATATATATTTCATACACCGATTCTCCTAAAGTTGGATATATAATAATTAGGGTACTAATGAAACGACAACCCGCAAGCCACCCGTGACTCGACTGATCAAAACTCACCCGAGGCTCGACCAAATGTTAGCAACTCCCACTCAAGCTCGGGCTTGAACCTCGAACCCGACTAGCATCATTAGCAGCACTTACCCTCCACGATCGAAAGTGCACCCTCCCGCATTGTACTCTCCAACCGAGGGAAATGGTTGTTATCTACTCAGGCCACTCCTTCCCACTTTTCATGGTATGTGGAGAGTGAGAACTCTATACACATATCGTGAATTTGAGGAGGTTTGCAACATCTTTAAGGAGTGATACTACCAACGTGGACTTCATTAGCGCTTTCTGCTTTTCTTTCACATTGAAGGATAAAGCCAGATTCGCCCAACTCCCCGAGGCCAAGGACCATCCGAACTCGGATCGAGATGCAGTCGAATTTCCAAGAAATTTTCCACTACAGGACAAACAAATTAAGAGGCATACTTCCACCTTCTCAGCTAATGAAAACGAAAAATTCTATGCATGCTGAGAAAAATATATGGAAGCACTCGATGCCTGTCCTCACCATGGGTTTAACACTTGGCTACTGGTCAGCTATTTTTATGATGGTATTTCTCCTGCCATGAAGCAATTGTTGGAGACTATGTGAGGAGGAGATTTCTTAAGCAAAAATCCAAAGGAGGCTTTGGATTTCCTAGGGTATGTAGTTGAAGCTTCAAAAGGTTGGGATGAGCCTAACCCAAGGGAGATGGAAAGATTGAAACCTCAACCCAACACACGGTGGCATGTATTCCCTTCCGAAGGACTTGGACACGAAGGCCAAACTTTCAACCTTAGCTAGAAGGTTGGAAGAACTGGAAATGAGAAACCAGCATGAGGTGCAAGCAGTGACTGAGACTCTTGTGCCAAACAAGCCATGTTTCATCTATCAGTCTACTTGCATCTGGGAGAACAATGTCCAATGGTTCCAGCAATGAGGGAGATGTTAGTGGAACAAGTTAATGTTGTTGGTCAATTCAAACCACCAACCAATGCACCATATGGCAACACCTACAACCCTAGCTGGAGAAATCACCCAAACCTTTCCTAGAAGACGAAACCCCCACAGTATGCACCTCCTACTCCTCCACAATATTCTTCAATTTCTCACCATCACAACTAATACCAATCCTCCAATTGAACAAGCCATCCTAAATTTGAGCAAAGTGGTGGGTAACTTTGTAGAGGAGCAGAAAGAAGTAAATGTGCAGTTAAATCAGAGAATTGACACTGTGGAAAGCACCTTGAATAAGAGATTATATGGGTTCCAGAGCGAAATTGCTCAAAAATTTGACAACCTCGCAGATTCACTCAAAGCAATCCAACCAACAAAGAAGTGCGTGAAAGGCAATTTCCCTTCACGCACACAAGCCAAACCCTAGGGGAGTTCATGAAGTAGCCTCTGCAAGTGAACCCACTCCTAATATGGATGAAGTGAAAGCAGTTATCACTTTGCGAAGTGGTAAAAAGGTTGATCAGCCAATGCCTAAATCGCTTGATGCAGCTAAAGAAGATAAAGAAGAGGAATCGGAAAGAATTGTGATTAAAGAAGATATGATGAAGAAGAGCATGCCTCCTCCATTTCCTCAAGCACTAAGAAGCAAAAAGAAGGTGAGCAACCAAACTGAGATTCTTGAAGTGTTGAGGCAAGTGAAAGTCAACATTCCTCTTTTATACATGATTAAGCAAGTCCCGGCATATGCCAAGTTTTTAAAAGACTTGTGCATGGTGAAAAGAGGGTTGAATATTAACAAAAAGGCTTTCTTAACAGAACAGGTGAGTGCTATCATCCAATGCAAAACTCCGGTGAAGTACAAAGACCCAGGGTGTCCTACTATTTCAGTGGATATTGGAGGAATTTGTGTGGAAAAGGCATTGTTAGACTTGGAGGCTAGTGTCAACCTGTTACCCTACTTGGTTTACAAGCAGCTGGGACTGGGAGAATCGAAGCCTACCACTATCACATTATCTCTAGCAGACATGTCAGTGAAAATTCCCAAGGACACTGTCGAAGATGTTTTGGTACAAGTAGACAAATTCCACAACCCAGTGGACTTCGAGTGTTAGAAAACGTAGAAAACATGATTTTTAGAATCAATTAGTTTAGATGTTTCTAGATGATTTTGGATCTGTTCTTTTTCTATTTTCATCCTTGTTGAGCTAAAGGTTGGTCACCCTTGTTCCATGCCAAGATATACTGTAGCTTTCATTCACTATTTCATTTTTCTTCTTGCCAACACTTTATTTCACATGGGGGGGAAAGCTTATTGTTCATCATTCAGTGACTTTTTTCTTTCTTTTTCTTTTTTGCTTGAATGGATGTTGTAGTATTTTGGGACTTTTCGGATCTATCATTGGGTATTTATAATGGATGTTTAGTTGTTGCTATGGGTTTTTTTTTTTTTTTTTTTGATAGAAAGAAAAAGCAATGTGGTTGTGGTATTTTCATTATGGACTGCAAAGTGTATTTCAAAGGCCTCACCATTTTCCATTACCCAATTTTATTGGAGAACATGCTTTCATATTCAAATGAAATTCAATGGTTTTTGTGGATTCCAAAGTGGACTCCGCAACTAAGGGTCTTTAAAAAACTTGAGGCCCGCTTCGAGCCCGGCCCAAACCTGTTTTTAGAAAGATCGGGCCACGAGCTTCATTTTAGGCCTAGCTCGAACAGTAGGCTGGTGTGTCCGCCCCGCAAACCCGTCCATGTCCGTCCCAGGCTCGCCATGAACCCACCCCCGATCCCTGGGCTCCTGATATGTTATTCTTTTTTTATAAATAATAATACGTAATCCTATTTATAATACGATTTTGTTAAAAGTTTTATCATATTAGTCAAATATAAGTACAATTTAGTTGGTGCATTAAATTTTAAGCAAGAGAAAGGGGTTAAAATTATTATATATATATATATATATATATATATATATATATATATATATATATATATATATATATATATATATATATATATATATATATATATATATATATGGTTTTAATTATTGGGTTTTGTCGAGCCCGTCTAATACCTAGTACAAGGCCCGTGCTTTGTTTTATGAGTCTTAAAAATACAAGTTCGGGCCCACCTAACCTATCAATTCGTGAATTAGCCTATAAACTCGCCCAATTCCGTTGGAGTATCCCTATCCTTAGCCAATGGTTTTTATGTCTGACTGCTTGGAATTTTGCTTGTTGGAATTGTGTTTGAATCTGAATGATGCATTGATGGTGCTTTTGTAGGCATTACATGCCTATTGTATATAGCTTATGTGGTCTTTTTTTTCTGATTTTAAAGAAAATTTCCCCTTTATGTATGTTATTTGATATATTCTGATGTGGGTTATTTCTTTTCTTTAATTTATTATTGTTATGTTATTTTATTTTTTGATGATTTAATTTTTTGTAGTGTGATATGATTTCATTTATATTTAATCTGATATTGGTAATTTGATGCAATTTCATATGTTTATTTTAATGTAATTTACATGAATATTTGGATGTCAAATTATAGATTTACTTTTTGATATTCTAGGTGTCTAATCCTAATTTTACTTCATATTCCTTTTGTTCTTAATTATTGATTTCTGGCTCATGTCCAATTTCAAATTCTCAAAATTTTCCTATATCTAATAATATTATTTTCTATGCTTCATATAACAGAAGTATGCACCCTTCTCTATGATTCTAATATCCTACTTTAAATGAATAACACTTTACTTAACTAATTTGTCATTTTCATTTCTATTTTATTTTTTTTAAATAAAATTAATTTAGCCTACGATTTATTAAAATTTATTTCCTAACAAAAAATATTTTTTCCAAATTCCCTCACTAATTAAAATTCATTTTCTAAATTTTCTAAATCAAATATATTTTTTCCTTGATTTTCTACATCAAAATTAATATTTAAAATTTTTAGATCAAAACTAGTTTTTCTAAACTTTCTATATAAAAAAAAATTTAAATTTCCCCTGTAGAAAATTCAATCTTCCAAATTTCTTCAAATAAAATTCAATTTTCCAAATTTCTCAAATCAAAAATACATTTTTTTTTTCTAAATTTCGTAAATCAAATTTCACTTTTTTTAAATTCATTATTCAGATGTATTTTTCCAAATTCAAAATTCAAAAAAAAAAATTAAAGTTACTAACTCAAAATCCCTTTTCTAAAAATTGCAATTTCAAATCCTTTTTTTTCTAAATTTCCCCCCGTCAAATTCAATTTTTCATAAATTAAAATTAATTTTCCAACTTTCCAAATTACATTTTCCAAACTTTCCAATTCAAATTCCATTTACCAAAACTCCCAATCAAAATTCCTTTTTTTCAAAATTTTCTTTTTAACCCAATTTTCTTGACCTCAAATACCACGATTAATTCTATAATTTTAACAAAGTAGAATTCTGTAGATTATCTCGTGAACAAATAAATTGGTTTAGTGAAATATTAATCATTATAATATATCTAATTAAATAAATTCAAGTGCTTAATTTTAGTATTTAATTTTTTATTTATATTTAGTTAGATAACATTTATGGTTATGAAATATGCAAATCGGTCCCAAATCGTATATACTACCATAACAAACGAATATGTTGCCGTAAATACTATACCTACTACGTACCATAACTTGTTTATTTACAACCATATTGCAATTTCCCAAAACCAAGACATATACTCGCCACTGCAGAGTTGCAACTCCATTATTGTGATAAAGTTACGGTAGTATACCCTTCAATAAATATATAATTTGAAGCATATGTCGAGGTAGAAGCAAACTACTACTTCATAATGATACTGCGATCTACTACCATAATATACCTAGCCTTACGTGATTATCAAACTAAAACTCCTAAAAGCAAATCGCACTTAGCTATTAAGTAGTTTTTTTTAATCCATTTTTAGGTGCTTAATCCAAGTTAATGTATCACATTTTATTGATGCTACCATAATACATGATTAAGGACAATAATATTATGATCCGCCTTATTCTTGGAGCTAGTATATACGACTAACCGTGATTATTTCTCCTTTTAAGAAAGAAGATGTCAACCTATTATGTTATCTTTATTGATCAGAAACATGGAGTTTGTGGATGTTCTTGGTTTGAATGTTAACGAATGGTGTTTCTCTATAATGGTGGGTTATACAAAGCTTACAAGTAAATTATATTTCATTGCAATCAACCATAATATATATTTCAATGTAAACAACTATAATATATATATCTCAAATTAATTTAATACATCATTTCTTATATATATCCCTCCATAGAAATTCTAAGATTCGCCTTAACACTCTAATTACATAAACACTTACTCAAATCAACTAATACATAAGGGATAATTCTAGAATAAAAATACTATTATTAATGCAAATCCCACACATTGGAGCTAGATCTCCTCGCGCCTCAACTTCAAACATACATATTCTTCGTGATAATCAGAAACTCGGATATAATACCAACATAACTCACCCGATAACAATCGATAGGTACTACCTTAATATGTGTACGATCGCCCGAACACACTTGATCCAAATAAGTTAAGCAATCGTGACGATTAGCCTCTGCCTCGACGCCTGCTTTGTCAAAGGTAGTATATAAAGAAGCACAGAAGATCTTACAATATATTACATAAAGACCTATAATATGTTATGATAGTCTTCAATTGGTGTTCACCATTATTGCAAATTTGCATTGCAGTTATCTTCCTCCTTGCGCCCCTCAATCTCAAAACATACATATTCTTCACATACCTTAAAACCTTAGATATAATACCAACATAACTGCTCCATACTAATAGGTACTACCTTAATATGCTTGTGATCGCCCGAACACACTTGATCCGCATAACCATGTAAATGACGTATTTTGTTTGTCTCGATCACCAAGCTTTGTCAAAGGTAGTATATAAAGTAGTTATGGTAGTATCTATAATATATTATGATAGTACCTATAATATGTTATGATAGTCTTCAATTGGTGTTCACCATTATTGCAAATTTACATTGCAGTTATCTTCCTCCTTAAGCCTCTCAATCTCAAAACATACATATTCTTCACATACCTTAAAACCTTAGATATAATACCAACATAACTGCTCCATACTGATAGGTACTACCTTAATATGCATATGATCGCCCGAACACACTTGATCCAGATAAATTACAGTCAGACGTATTTTAGCTTGTTCAATCACCAATTTTGTCAAAGGTAGTATATAAAGTAGTTATGGTAGTATCTATAATATATTATGATAGTACCTATAATATGTTATGATAATCTTCAATTGGTGTTCACCATTATTGCAAATTTACACAATATTCTTAATGCATAAAATCCCTCACATTGTAGTTATCTTCTTCTTTGCGCCCCCAATCTGAAAAAATGGTATTATTCTTCACATACCTTTCTTACTAGAAAAGAAAAGATGGTTTTGCAAACAGAAACGAAAATGAAAATTTAAGGATTAAATTAAAAAAATTCTGATAAAATCTGCAAATTTTGTTACTTTATTGTAGTGCTTAAAACCTTGGAGATACAATAGCCTTCAATGGGGTCTTCTATTGTGGCTGCAAATTTGACCCGACGTGAATACGATACTTCCAACCCTACCATATTTAATGCCATTAAGAGAAATACAAATATGTGATTGCCAATTCACTAACATTTGCGATTAATGTTATATTCAAGGCTGGGACCGCTTAACACGAATTTGACTAATTGACATGTTTAATTATTATATAATTAATTAACATATTTAATAAGTTATTTGTATTAAATATGGATTATTAATTATAATCATGTTAATTTAAATAATAAAATTAATAAACATGTTAAATTTAATAGGTTATTTTAAAGTGAAAATGCAGGGACACATTAATTATAATTCTTATTATTTTAAATAATCAAATAATAATATATCTTCTACACCTCGCTCAACACGAATAATAAATGGGGTTGGGTTTGAAGACTAATGTTGACATTACGATTATTCATGGTTTGCCAGTCACATAATATCGCACAAGATCCGGTGACATCGATTAATTGCATTACCTAACACTCACCCATCAACACGAATCGCCACCCCTAGTCTTCATCATTATTGCAAACTCTTCCTTCTCTGTTAGATCAATATCATCTCCTTCAACAGCCTTCCACTGAAATTTCCAAACCAAATTGGCCACATAATATTCCAAATGCAACAACCCTAATGTATACCCAGTTCGGATTCTCCCATGTTTCTGAGTCCATACCCATCTCCATGATCCTGAAATTAACGGTAGCATTTCTAGGTATGAAATAACCCTCCAAGAACAAGTCTCTGGCGAGGGTGCTAATAATGAGACGGCATGAACCTGACTCGACTCTGCTATAACTACTCATGAATGACTAAATGTTAACGTAGTCGTAGTCGAAAGAATCAGAACTCGACTAAAGCGTCGCAAACTCCATTAATATTTTGTAGATATAAATTTTAAAAGTTTTTTTTAATTTTATATCTCTAGCTTTAGGATGACATAAATAATATATCTTCATGGCTCCTTAAACAATCATAAGGTATTTTTATTATTTATTTAGTTATAAATATATTTATTTTAAAATAATTAATTTTCTTAAAGAAAATATATAAGAGAATAGATATTATTCTATAAATTATATTAATAAGTTAGTATTATAAACGTTGATATATATATATAAGTATATATAAGGAGAGAGATATATAGATACATATATATATATATATATATATATGTGAAGTATATATTTTATATATATATATATATCCATATTAACTATTCCTCCAAAGTTGGATATAATGAATTTAGGTGCTAATCTAAACGAGACAACTCGTAAGCCACTCGCACCGTATACATATATATTTCATACAACTCCATTCCTCCAAAAACTGGATATATATAATAATTTAAGTATGATTAATTGCAACAGACAACTCAAGCAGTCTACTGACTCGATAAAGGTGATATATATATATATATATATATATATATATATATATGTATATATATATATATATATGTGTTATTATTCCATAATAACTCCATCTCCTCCCAAAGTTTCTGGACATATAATACCTGGTGCCATGAACAACGATAACTCACAGTTTTACTCGTAATTTATATATATATATATTTCATAATAATCATTCTCCTAAAATCGATACATATAATAATTAGTAAATACGGAAACTAAACACATAACTCATTATTATCTGACTCGACTGATCAAAACTCTACTAAACTCGACTGAAAGTGTTTCGACTTTCGAAATGTTAATTCGAGTCAAGCCTAAGCTCGGTCTCGAGTAAGCCTCGGGACAGAGCCAGCACCACCGACTGAGCCTCGGGCCTGAACTCCGAACTCGACCGCATCATTGAAGACCCCTACCACAAGTGACTGAATGTGGCAGCACAAAATGCCCCGGCGGGTGACGCCTCAGACCTTCCAAAACCACAGCTTTCAAGTATGGCATCTTCTGCAACTCCTCCTCCTTCACCATTTCTGACCCTTCCTTGACAACCCTACCGATCTCTTCTTCATACACTTTTTAGCTTGAATTTCCCCGTCCGGAAGTGCTGGTGGAATGAGTGGCGGCGTTGATCAGCTCCGAGCAGAGACTGACCATTTCCCCGTCCGTCAGCTTCCTCTTCTCCTCCGGCAGCTGCAGGTCCAGCAAGGTGTCGGCGTAGGACAATACGTAATCCTCCGGCGGTGGCTCTTTTCCTGACATTTCTTGTTTCATTTTCTGTCTAGCTCGTATGAGAGGGATCAGGACTGATTCCTGTTGCTGCCGGAGTTCTAGCAGCTCCGACCAGCATTGCCAGAACAGAACCTTCCCGGCTTCCCCGTGCTGAGGGCATGGTTGAAAACTGCCGAGTTGTAATCCTGGGCCAGTGGGTGACCGGGATCAGTCCGATATTTCGCAGACAAAATCTACAAACTCGGATGATTCACCGAGATTCCTAGTGGCTCGCTTTAACACTAAAATTTTCAACTCTATCCAAAATTTGTAATACGAAAAAGCTTAATTATTCTAATCTTTGGGCTTTTCATTTTTAGAAAATACGCTTCAGACTGAATTCGACAAAATGTTAATAAGAAATCCGCTTTCAGAAACCACTTTCGAAAAACGGCTTATAAACGCTTCAAAATAAAACCTCGTTTTCGACATTTAATTCGAACGAGAAAACAAAGAGATAAAGCGCTCGATTCATATAAAACGCCAAAATAAATAATTCATTCTGCTTTCAAATTTTGTTTTGCCTAATTCCTCGTGAATTCAAACGCTATTTCCTTGCTTAAGCCAATTGTAGAAACGTAAAACTTTCTACCTTACTTAAACAAGTACTTCTACGAATCTCAATAACCCCGGTCTTCTTCAGAACTGAAAAGTTTCGATTCTCACCTCTCCTCAACTGTTTCACTCATCACAACAAAAACCATTTTTTTTTTACACAACCTCGAACAACAAAAAACCATTTTTTTACGTAAACTGAAAGTAACAAAAACCATTTTTTGTACAGAATCGAGATTTCTTCAAAATTACTAAAAAATCTATTTTTACTCCACCACAACAAAAAAACATTTTTTCAGAAATCTAAGATTTCTATTCAAAAGTACCAAAAATTAACAATTTTTTTCTACGGCCTTACCTCGATCAACCACCCTTCCGAATTCTATTCAAGTCGATGGTCATGCTACGATGATGAGTGGAAACGGAAACTATCATTGAGATGATCTGGGAGGCCGACGATGGAAGGGTCCGTTGTGTCCGCAAGAGTGGCGCGATGAAGACGAAGAAATGGAGAGGAAGAAGAAGCAGAGAAAATGCCATCACTTGGTTTTTCACAATTTACAGATTTAGTTCCCTTCTCCTAATTTCAGTTAAGAATTAAAATTAAGATAATTTTCGTTTTTAATTTGACTTCCTATAAATAAGATTTTAACCTATTTGATTCTTATTTTTGAGAACAATTTTTTCAAAAACACCGTTTATTTTATTCTTATTTTCAAAACTCGCTTTCTATTCTTAAAATATAAAGAACAAGAAAAACATGCTTAATAATTGCTTGCTTTATTATTTTAAAATTGTTGCTCTCAAATAATAATAAAGATAATGTTGGAAAAAAGGGAAAATATGTTTAGTTTCCGGTTTGTTTTTTCTAGCCCCCATTTTTAAATATAAAAGAAATTTGTTTTATTAAATTTTTAGCTTATTTAATTATATCTATTTTTCTAATAATTTATATAAAATTTTAATAATTTTTAAATATTTTAATCATCTTATTTTGCATATCGGGTCTCCAGCCCGCGACTTAAAACCATGGTTGCTGAGTGGAATTGAAGCCAGATAGTTGAACAAACCCAGTATTTGGTGGACTAGGGATTTTGTGGAGATGAAGATGTTGGGGTGGGACCCGATTTGGAGGGTGATGATTGGGCCGTACTTGGCGTGGAGAGCCGGAAGGGCGGCTTCGAGCTCGGAGTATGACTTCCGAAGCCACAGGAAGCCGCCGATGAACGGGACTAAAGCCGGGCCGGGAGGAAGCCACCGTTTGGGGAATACGAGGTCAGAATACTTTGAGGTAAGAGCAAAGAAAGAGAAGGGAGACGAAGAAGAACCATTTCTCCTTCTTTTTTTTTTTTTTTTCTAAACTCTGATTAGGGTTTTTATAGAAATGGTGACCCTTTTTCCGACATAAATATGAACAAATAATATTTTATCTTTGGTATTTATCCATTTTTATAGATTTATTTTTTTATATTTTCCTTATGTATTTCAAATTATTTCCTAAATTGGAAAGCGTACAAGAGATTATGGCATGTTTGGTTATTGTTTATTAAAAGAAATTTTTGAAAAATTCAAGAAAATCAAGTATTATTTTGAATTTAGTGTTTTTGTATTTTATTTTTTTTACTTTTTTTTTTGTTTTTAAATGGGACCATTTCTCCATTTTTATTAGGGTTTTTGCAAAAATGTGGTGACCCTTTTCTCAATCCTATGGACATAAATATCTTCTTATTTTAAGAACATAAATATCTTTTTTTAGGAATAAATAATATTTTATTTTTGGTATTTATCCATCTTTATAGATTTTTTTTATGTATTTCAAATTGCTTCAAATTGGAAAACGACAAGAGATTATGGCATGTTTGGCTATTGTTTATTAAAAGAACGTTTTTTTTTTAAATCAAACTCTATTATTCTTTCGAATTTAGTGTTTTGTATTTTTACTTCTTTTTTTTTTGTTTAAATGGGACCATTTCTCCATTTTTATTTGGGTTTTATAAAATGGTGAATGTTTTCAACTTATGACATAAATATCTTTTTTTTTTTTTAAGAACATAAATATCTTTTTAGGAATAAATAATATTTATTTTTTTGGTATTTATCTATCTTTATAGATTTTTTTATATATTTTCCTTACGTATTTCAAATTATTTCCTAAATTGGAAAACAATATATTAGGGCATGTTTGGTTCCCTGCTTATTAAAACCCGATCTTGGAGTATCGTATTTTGAAAACACAAACTTTAGAAACTGCTTCTATTCTTGAATTTTTGTGTTTTTTTGTTTTCTTATTTTACTTCTGGTATTTATCCATCTTTATAGATTTTTTTTTTTATATTTTCCTCATGTATTTCAAATTATTTCCTAAATTGGAAAACGGGATATAAGGGCATGTTTGGTTTTAAAACTGTCCTTGAAAACAGTTTTTGAAAACATGAACCTCTGAAAACCGTTATTATTATTTGAATTTAATGTTTTTTGTTTTTTTTTATGTTTTTTACAGAAATTGTGACCCTTTTTTGACATAATTTTTTTTTTCCAAGAACATAAATATCTTCTTAGAACAAATAATATTTTATTTTTGGTATTAATTCATCTTATAGGATTTTTTTCTATATTTTCCTATGTATTCCAAATTATTTTCTAAATTGGAAACAAGATATTATTAAGATATTAATAAAACTTATACCCAATAGTTTTTGAAAACAATGAAAACACAATTTTGGTGTTTTCTTTTAAAATTGTTATTATTATCTGAATTTTAGTGATTTTTGCTTTCTTCGTATTTTAAAAAAAAAAAAATTGAACCAAAATCGTTTTTTGTCTGCTCGTTGTTTTTGAAAGCTTTAAACGATTTAAAAAACATAAAACCAAACATGTCCTTAAACTTAAAAATATTGGTCAAAAGGAAAATTATTTAAATAAAATATTTTAGGAAAATTAATAGCACATATTTGACATTTTGGAATGAAGATATTTTAATTATTAATAAAATAATATATTTTTTTAAGATAAATAATTTCATTAATTTAAACTAACAATACATCGAGTTTGGGTCAAAATGAACTTTTTATTCAAAAATATATATTGATCGATATAACCCTCTTATGTAAGAAAAATGCTTTATTTTTTTTTAGTTTTTTTAATAAAAGTTAAAAACCACGGTTAGAAACCGAGGCTTTAGTTCAAAAAAGAAACCGTTGTTTCTAATTGCGGCTTTAGTGTATAAATGGTTTGTAAATGTGGTCAGAATTTAAAATGGAAACCAAGCTAATACGTTTCTAAATTAAATTTAAAATAAAAAAGAAATAAAATTGGGCATCTCTCTTATGATACATCGATATTTGGAAACATATAATCAAAATCGCTAAAAACCATAAAAGATGATACAACATTCAAGTTATAAATAGTATAATGAATCGACTTAAAGTCTATACATTTGATAATCGAGCATATACATTTGATATTACTATTACGACTAGAATACAAGACTCTGATACTGAAACATATTAACGATCATTGATTTGATTTCTTGTCTCGAGTCGTATATACTTTACTCTTTTGAATCGCCCAAAAACAAATAAACATTACATCACGACGACGAAAATCGAACGTCGTACTAAGACGATACAATCACCCTGTCGCACCAAGACGATAACTAAATCACGAAAAACAAATAAAACCTAAATTTATACATCAACCACTATCGAAAGAAAGAAAAAAACAAAACCCAAAGGAAAAGTGTGGTGTGTAAAAAAAAAAAAATAGAAACAGTGAAATGCGAATCAAAAAAAAATACAAAACAAATAAATATTAAAGAAAAATAGATATAATTAAAAGTATATAGATACTTAATTACTTATATATTTTTAAATTATTTAATTCTTATGTAAAAAAATAAAATAAATCAAATAAGTTTAAATTGGTATTAAAAACAAAGTTTTTATATTTGGTTTTATTATGAAAAATTCAAAAAATCAAATATTACTAAAATTAATTTTAAAAAATCATATCTTTTAAGATTATTTAATGTTTATGCAAGGAAAAAATTACTTAAATAAGTACAATAATAAATTATAATTATTGACTCTAAATCTTTTTTTTTTCTTTTTTTTTTTTTCCTTTTTTTCTCTCCATCTTCTTCACTTATATTTTCTTGTAAATTTTTGAGAATAAATTTTTCGTTTAAATTCTCCAAAATTAGAAATAGCCTTAATATATGAGATCACAAAAAATTAAAAAAATTAAAAAAATTAAAAAAATTAAAAAAAATTAAAAAACATATGGATGGGTTATGCTTGTATTTCCATTTTACCCCTTACATAAATCGGTCGGTTTTTTTTTAAATGAGAATAATTTTATCGATTCAAACTAAAGAATACATTCGATAAAGCACATTACAATCAAATTCATAACTCCGCCTTCCCGCAACATATTAACGATCATTATTTGATTTGATGTCCTCTACTCCGATCGACCGTTTTTACCGTTCGACCACTCACGCATAAGAAGTCATTGCAAATGTTTCGACGTGAACCACGCGTCAGACTAAGACGATATAAACCACACGTCACATAAGACAACGAAAAAAACACAAAAAAAAAAAAAACAAATTAAAAATCCAACGCGATGAACGACTTTATCGTTAAAACAGATAAAAAGATGTAAAGAGATGATTTCAGCCGTACACCATCAAAAATCACTACTCTCTGCTTAAGGAAAATTGGTTAGAAATAACAATACGAGAAAAATGGAGAGACGATTAGGGTTTTAGATGAGAGAAAATAAATGACTAGTTAAAACATGGAAATTTGCATAAATCGGTTAATATACCTGTTGCAAAATAAACAACAAATCAGAAAAGAATAAACAAGAAAAATAACAAGAACACGGAGATTTACGTGATTAGGCAGACACTGACATAATACGGGATCATATCTAGTTCAAAAATAATATCGTAGTATCATCGTAAAAACTAAACCCGTTAATTAGGAATTGATAGCTAGCCTATGATTTGTAACGGGTGATTTGATTAAAAGATCCTTTAAAAACAAAATTTGAAAAAACTAATCTTTTATCAATTTTTGTCATCATTAAGACAAAAATACCCCCATTGTTCTTATAAAAGCAACCCTTTTATTTCAAAGACATGTAAATATATAAAATGGTAAAGAACATTTTTGTTCAACATATGCTATTTTTTTTTTTTTAAAAAAAACATATAAATATTTCATTTTTATTTTATTTCCCATTGTGGGTATTTTATTCCAAGAAAACCAAAAATATAATTGTATTAATTTTCCAAACATTATGAAAATTATTCAACTATTTGATTAAGCATTTGAACCCAACCCAAAAAACCGATCTGATAGATGGGAAAACTCATCAAGCTTGAATACCTTATGTGGGATCGTATCAAACTAGCCACAAATATTCGAGTTCTGAAAAGGATTTTGATTTTCATAACCATAATAAAAATCGGATCGATGACTGAACCATAAAAATTATCAGCTCACAATCTAAGGGCCGAACTGATGGTCGAATCGGATTAAACTGCGACCGGTCATTTAAAATTATTTAATCTTTATATTGATGGGTTTAAACAAATAAATAACAAAAATATTATTTGAAATTTAATTCTATTTTTATTTTCTTTTCTCCTATTTTTTCCTTTGATTTTCCTTCAAAATTCTTAGGAACCAAACATAACCTCAAGAAAATCAAATATAAATAAAATTTTATTTTAAAACTTATAAAATGCGTAACTAGAAATGAAACATCATGGAGGCGTTTTAACTTAATCGTATAGATCATTTTGACGAAGGGGGCATATTTTCCTTCCCGATTGGATTCCCTTTAAAAACAAAAAAAAAAAATGGAAAAAAATGCAAGGGCATATTTTCCTTCCCTTGGTGGATTCTCATTGGAAACAAAGAAAAAAAAATTGAGGGGCAAATTCCCCCCTCGATCGACTTACCTGAGTCCATCCCTGAAGAACATAATACTACAACGTAATATATATATATATGTCAAAAGCAAAAATACTAATAATGACACAATAATAAAATAATAATAATAGTAAATAGTAGCTGCTTTATTTTACAGTCAAATTTCAACTCAAAATAATAATAATAATAGTGGATGTAATTAGAAGAATCCTAAACTTTCATGATTTTATATTTAATCCTAAACAAAAATTTTTCTTTTAAATATACAATTTTCATGAATTTTACTTTTTATACCCCAACAAGCATTTCAAACCTTTTACCCTATCCAACACTTAATACCCATCGAAACATCGCTTTGATGCTATAACCAAAATTAAAATGAAAGAGAATATAAAAACAAAATTGTTAAAAGCGTACTAGCATTTAAAAGCCATATTTTTGTTTAGGATTAAAATATAAAAAGCTACAAAGTTTCAGATTTTAATACTCCCTCCGCTTCGAAAAATAACTCGCTGCTAAAGTGTTTCAGACACATATTAAGAAAATTATTACAACACATTCTCTGCACAAAAAAGACGAAATTATCCTTTTTTTTTTACATTAACTCTTTATCTTCTCCAAAAAATTATCTTTTTTTCTCACTTACTCTTTATCTTCTCCCAAAAAAAAAATTTGACGCTCTTTCTTTTTTCAACGTGAATTTTTCAGCCACCTACACCGCTTCTCAAATCAAACCTACGATCTACAAGCATATTCAAGTCAAATCTCGTACAACTTTCTTTTTTTCTATATTCAGCAACAAATAAGATTTAGACAAAGATTTAGAATCCAAATCTATAGTCTTTACCTCTTTCCATTTTTTTTGTTGGAGATAATTTTTTTTTTTTTTTTTTGGCTTAAAACAAATTTATAAAGCATATGTTGTAAAAAAATGCTTCGTACTTATTGAAATAATTTAGAAAATTGAAAAATCAATTTAGAAGGTAATTTAGTAGAATAAGGGTAAAATTGGAAAAAAAGTAATAAATTCTTTCTTGATTTTTTAAAACGACGGATAAATAAAAACAAAACAAACTCTCTAAAACGTCAGTTATTTTCAAACTATGAAAGATTTCCACTTTTCCATAATAAAATAAAATAATAATAACAATAATAATAATAATAAACAATAATACATAAGAAGATGAAAAAATTTTGATTGCATGGGGAGAGATTGTTTCCTTCCCATTCTCTCCACCACTTTAAACCTAACAAAACACCATTAAACTTAGAAATATATCAAAATAATAATAATAATAATAATAAGGGAAAATTAGTATTAAAACTTAAACTTTCATGATTTTGTATTTAAATACTAAATAAAAAAATTACTTTTAAATAAGTAACAACTTTCTATAGAATTTTGCTTCTTCTACCCTATCCAACAAGACACGAAAAATATATAGTAAACTTTTGTTCATGGTTTAAATGTAAAGTTTATAAGCAGCTTCGATTTTAATACTAATTTTCCCTAACAATAATAACAAAGACATAACAATGAAAAAAATTTACTACATGGGGGAGGAGATTGTTTCCCCTTCCCAATCTCCTCCACTGTAAAAAAAACAAAAAACAAAACACCATTAAACTTAGAAATATATGTCAAAATAATAATAATAAGATAAATATTGTAATCCTAAACTATAATTTTTTATATTTCCAATCCTAAACAAAAATTGCTTTCTAAATATAAGATCCAGCGACCTTTTACTTTATATCCCCAACAAGACTCCAAGCCTTTACCTATACAACATGAAACATCGAAACATCATTTTGATGCTAGAACTAAAATTAAAATGAAAGATGGAGGATATAAAAACAAAATTCATAAAAGTTACTATATTTAAAAAGCAAACTTTTTGTTCAGGATTTAAATGTAAAAGTTATGCAAGTTCAGGATTTTAATACTAATTATTCCTAATAATAATAACAATAATAACAATAATAATAATAATAATAATAATGACATAACAACAAACAATAATAGTAAATAGTAGATGCTTTATTTTACAGTCAGATTTCAATACAGTTGATTATGATGAAAAAATTTTACTACATGGGGGAGGAGATTGTTTCCCCTTCCCATTCTCCTCCACTATAAAAAAAAACCCTAACAAAACACCATTAAACTTAGAAATATATGTCAAAAATAATAATAATAATAATAATAATAATAATAAGGGAAAATTAGTATTAAAATCCTAAACTTTTCATGATTTTTGCATTTAAATACTAAACAATAAAAATTACTTTTAAATACATAACTTCTTATGAATTTTACTTACCCTATCCAACAAGACATGAAAAAAAATATAATAAACTTTTTGTTCATAATTAAATGTAAAAGTTATAAAAGTTCGGGATTTTAATACTAATTTCTCCTAATAATAATAACAATAATAATAATGACATAACAACAAACAATAATAGTAAATAGTAGCTGATTTATTTTTACAGTCAGATTTCAATACAATTGATTATGATGAAAAATTTACTTACATGGGGAGGAGATTGTTTCCTTCATTCTCCTCCCACTTTAAAACCTAACAAAACACCATTAAACTTAGAAACATATGTCAAAAATAATAATAATAATAATAATAAGAGAAAATTAATATTAAAATCCTAAACTTTCATGATTTTTACACTTAAATCCTAAACAAAAAAAAATTGTTTTCTAAATATAACAACTTCTCTACGCTTAATTTTACTTTATAACTCCCAAACAAGACTCCAAGCCTTTACCTATACAACATAAACATCGAACATCATTTTGATGGTAGAAACTAAAATTAAAATGAAAGATGGAGATATAAAACAAAATTCATAAAGTGATTAAAATTTAGTGCTATAAGTTCAGGATTTTAATAATTATCTTAATAATAATAACAATAATAATAACAATAATAATAATAATGACATAACAACAAAAATAATAGTAAATAGTAGTTGCTTTATTTTACAGTCAGATTTCAATACAGTTGATTATGAAGAAAAAAATTTACTGCATGGGGGAGGAGATTTTTTCCCCTTCCCATTCTCCTCCACTGTAAAAAAAAACCTAACAAAACACCATTAAACTTAGAAACACAAAAGGTTCAAATACAGAGGAAGGTTTTTCAAAGCATTCGAATTTCGAATTCCAAATCTTCCAAACAGATTTATCTAAAACCATCTTTAATTAACCCTTAATTTTCCAAATCTTCAACATGAAGATAGATCCTCCAAAACAAAACTACTCTCACATTTCAAAAGGCAATTAAAGAATTATGTTATAAGGAGAAATGTGGAAGAAAAAACATATTGAGAGCACATCTTCTTACTTGTGAGAGAGTGCCGTTTGTCGCGCTAATCAACCCTTTTTTATGAAAATGTCCCAGGAAGATCTTATTTCTTGATCGAAAAATGTGGAGAAATTTGTTTCGTACAACATCGAGATTGCTGAATCTGGGGAGGGATCCTCGTATTTACTACAACAGCCACCTGCAAGGGCGACATCGTCAAATATTTTACCAAGAAGGGAATGTAAACGTCGTGACTCGTGCAACAATGGTGATAAAATCGGAGTAAGAAATCTACATCCATGGGAATAACGGCTCAAACTTTCACTTTCTCTTTAATAAGATTACATAGGAGGGTATTTATAATAACCTTGTATATGACCAAATTACAAAAATACCCTTATACCCTGAACATACCGTCGCTCTGCTCTGACACTTGCCCCCTTTTACACTCGATATGAGCCACATGCTATAACAATAAACATACAAAGTTTCTAAGCAATATATTGATCAAAAACGGAAAAGACAAAACCCTATGGTACGCTAGAGGGAGGGGCTGGTCTGTACAAGGGTAGCACAATCTTTTTTTTTTTTTTTTAATCGGTAGAAAGCAATATATTGAATAAAAAAGAGCGAAAAGCTCCCAACAAGATAATTGTATGATACAAAAGTGGAACTCAAAACCCTATCTCACCTATACCCCAACCAAGTCAAGAAATCCACCAAAAAATCGGTGTTATCCGCACTATACAAGTTTGCCCACGACCATAAAATACTCAAAAAAGTAGTCTTCATACTATGAGCAGAGGGGGTTTCATTCTCGAAAGCCCCCCTATTCCTTTCCCGAGTTTTAGATCGAAATACTTTATTTGAAAAAAAAATTATAAAATTAGTTTGGAAACCATATTAACGCCTCAAAATATTGCACGCCATTGCCATTGATAAATAAGTAATTGAATAAAATTGCCAACGCCGACAATGGCAATTGGATTTGTACACCCAATAATGAAATGGGGAGCAAGCAAGACGGGCAAAATAAAGAGGCTAAATGCCACGGCCCAAGACAACGGCAATTGGAAGAAATTTAAAATGAAATGCACTTTCAAGACAAATAAGAATTGATTCAAATTCAAATCCGCAGTTTGTGATTGGCATTTGAACTTTGAAGGAAAAAATGCTGTCAAGAACAACGGCATTTTCCAAACACACTAGTTTGGGCATTAGTTTGATTGAAAAACTAAATTCGTCATTTTTTTCCCCATAAATACTACAGAGTTTCAAATTAAAACTCTCCTTTCCCGCCATAAAGTCCAAAATAAATAAAAGGAGCAACCATCCGCATTCTCAAGGCTTTTTTGCCCACTTTAGATCCTTGCCAAGCAAGGAGGGTTTGGCAAACCGTCGGGGGGGAAACCCAACTCGAGCCAAAAAAAGATCCCATCCTAGCTATTGAGCAATAAATATGCAAGTGATCTATATGAATAAGCAAGTGATCAAATTCAGGAGGGAATATAAACATACACAGTTTCTGATCATTACCCAGTTTCGACAATGAAAACATGATTGATATTGTATATCAGGCAGGTAATGTAAAAAGTTCAAAACTAAGACTATCCATGTTAATCGTCGTTACTCTGAAAGAAAACTAGGAAAGAAATTTTTGTTCTAGATCGTCATCGTTCTCATGATCGTTTAAGGTAGAAAATGCTTTCAATCTAAACCCAATATCGGGGCCATAATCAAGAAGAAGCAACCATGTAACACTGAACAAAAGGATAAGGTTGTTTGGTGGGGAAGAGGAAATTTTTCAGGAGACAGAGAGATAGAGGCAACTTGGAAAGAAATTTTTATGAAGAAGGATCATCTCATAAGAGTTAAATCTGCAAAAGAAGTAGCCATTCAAAATAAAGATGTCGGTTCAAGGGGAAGCCACAATGTTACAATTATAAAAAATTTGGGCACGTTCAGAAAGATTGTAGATTCAAAGATATTCAAAGATAAAGAACAAGCAAATGCTACCATTTTTTTTTTTTTATAGGCAAAGAAAACCATATATTAAAAAGGGTAGAGCCACAAACGGGCACCCCACAAGAGTACACTAGAAGTATACAAAGGGGCCGAATTCGACACAAAAGGAAAGCTAAGACAAAAAACAATCAACCCACCGCACAAGCTACATAGAAACCAACACTCTTCTTAAAAAGGAAAGATTCACATCAGGAATCATAGTTGCCCACTCACAAAAAGACCTTATAAAAAAGGACTTCAGCCTATCAAACGAGAATGGCATGTCAAAACAGGGCACTATTCCCACAACCCATTATTTTGCCAAACATACCCTTGGGGCAAAAAGGGCCAAACAGCCTCTTAGCGCATTAAAACTCAACCAAACAGCCCCTAGAATGGAAAATAAACCGAAGTAGGAAGAATCCCTACCTCTTGGAGCGTGAGCAATGCTCATTCACTGTCTACTTACATTATTTTAACCAAGTATTTTGTTCCATCAGCAATAACCAATTTTCCAATTTTTTGCAACTAAACTGAATTTAAACAGAACAGTAAATACTCCTAATTCCAGTTTCTTTATTCATGCCCTGATTTTGCAATTATTTGTGTTCAAGTTTATCTCCTAGTCAAACTACTTCAACTAGTTCAGATTATGATATTTCAGCATTTTCATTCTTGAACTAAATCCTAATGTTATTTTCCTAACAAGTCAAGCAAAAATCCAACTGCAAGTACAAATACTTTTCATAAATTTTCTTGTTTTATCTTATGATGTGGGATGCAAAAAGTTGAGAACAACAAATCAGAAGAGAGTGAAGAGGCGATAAATCACTGGAAGGTCTATTTTTTTCTTTTTAGGGGAGGAGGAAAGATGTTGGGAGGATCCAGATCACGGGTAGCCAAATTCAACCACAACTCTGTTCCTCTCAATCCAGATTGCCCACAAAGTGAAACGACTATGTTTTATATGCTCATCAAAGTGTTGGCAAGGAAGAAAATGAAGCATAAGTATAAGTGGTAGCCGCTCTAACAACTTAGAAACAAAAATGGTTCTTAGATAGTGGCTGTACAAACTATATGATGGCAACCGAGAATATTTTTCTTGACATGGATGATGCGGAAACTCGTGCGATCCCTAAACCCGTGCTTTGAGAGGAGTTAAAGCAAAGGATCCATTGAGTCCAAACCAAGAAATGTGCAAGATGTATTCGATGTTCTTTGTGTGCTCGACGATCAAAATTTGCTGAGTGTTGACAGCTTGTGGAGGAACACATTCATTGCATTTTGGAGACAATTGTTGCACAATCTAAGATAAAGACTATGATAGAACTGTATCACGGCTTTGTACTCAACTTCCAGCATGGAAATGATACGGCCTTAAAGGTAGATGTGAGTGGTGATTTTATGGTTGTGGCATACGCGGCTTTGACACTTGAATTTCAAGGGCCTGCTTACAGCAGAAAGATATGGTGTAAGGGCTGCCAAAATCAATGAAATGAAAAAGCTTGTGAAGAATGTTCTCTAGGGAAGCATCATTGACAATCTTTCCAAAAGGAGTACATTTGAGAGGTGAGAGCTTTGAACTGGGTGTATACGGATGTGTGTGGGCTAATGCAAACACTTCTCGCTCTCAAAAGTGTACTTTATTCTATTCATATTGGTGATTTTACAAGAATGACATGGGTTTATTTTTAGAGGCAAAATCTAAAGTGTTTATCTTGAAAAGTTCAAGTTCTTGTTGAAAAGCAAACTGTTATCGTGACAATGATGTCAGAAGATAGAGGCAAGGAGTATACTTCAAAAATAATTTGATCGATTTATGGAGCACAGCGGCAATGGAAAGGAAACTCACAGTAGGCCACTCCACAGCAAAATGGGGTATCTGAAAGGAAGAATCAAACCGTGATGGAGATGGCAAAGTCAATGTTACATGAGAAAAAACTTCCCAAAAGTTATTGGGCTGAAGCGGTTTATTTGATTAATAGATGTCCAACCAAGGCATTATGGAACAAGACTCCTATTGAAGCCTAGAGTGGGAGAAAACCATCTGTGAAGCATGTAAAAGTATTTGGTTGTGTGTGTTTAAGGAGCATAGTTTGAAGACAAAGAAAGTAATTATCAGCCGTGATGTAATATTTGATGAGAACGCTATATGGAATTGGGAAAAAAAGTTGTGAAAAATGTTATTCTTGCAATTGATTTGCCTCAAAAATCATGCATTGTAGCTGAAGAAAGTGAAGAATATGAAGATGGTTCAATTCAACTAAACTCACCATCATCAACAAGCAGCCCTTCAAGCTCAAGTTCATCATCACAAGCTCAACTCCAAAGAAAATGAGGAGCTTGAGTGAAATTTATGAGAGATGCAATTTTTGAGTTGTAGAAACCTGAAATTTTGAAGAAGCCATGAAAGAAGAGTGTTGGAGGAAAGCTATGCTATAAGAAATGGATGTTATTCAAAAGAATCAAACATTGGTTGATGGACCAAAAGATAAAGAAATCATTGGAATGAAATGGATCTGCAAGGTAAAGTTTAATGTTTTTTTTTATTGGCAAGGGAAAGTTTAATGTTTTTTTTTATCAGCAAGGTAAAGTTTAATGTTGATGGATTTATTTTGAGAAACAAGGCAAGATTAGTTGCAAAGGGCTATACTCAACAGCCCAGTGTTGGCTCTCCATGAAACTTTGTCTAGTTTCGCTTTAGACACCGTGAGAGTGCTTATTGCACTTGCTGCCCAAAGGTTGGTTACTACATCAACTTGATGTTAAATCAGTCTTCTAGAATGGAACTTTCAAAGCTTTGGTGGGCAGCCCCTCTTAGCATCTTCTGGGCAATATGGAAAGAAAGGAATAGAGTGGTGTTCGAAGATGCTCCTTTTCCTAAAATTAGACTGAAACACTCTCTATCATGTTTCCTTTTGTATTGGCCAGGATAATCTATGGAAGATGCACGATATTCTTTTTTTCCTTTTTCTTTTTTATAAGTAAAAGGCAGGAAATTGAACAGAAAAAAGAGGACCTAAGGCAACCAAAGGTATACTAGGGGTATATGAAAGGGAGACCAACCAAGGAACAACCAGGGACAAAAAACCTACCAAACCACCCTCACAAAAAATAACCATTAAACTCACCTACCCCTAAGACAAAAATCTTATCAAAGAGCTCTTGTGTTATCAACACTATACATCTTGCCCCAGACCATAAATTGGTTAAAAGAAACTTTCATCCTTTGAAAGAGGGGGCTTCACCTGATACAGCCCTAATTCTTTCCTGCCATATAGTCCAAAATAAACAAAGAGGGGCTGCCATCTAAATCTTCTTTCATTTCTTGCTTAGCAAGGCCCCTTGCCAAGACAAAAGGTTTTGTCTCACAAAGGAGGGGAAAACCCAACTGAAGCCAACCAAGACCAAAAAAAGTAACCAAAGCATCCTAGCACTGGGACAGTGAACCAGCAAATACACGATATTCTTATTAAACCCAAATCCTACAAGCTTCAGCTTTTAAGAGAATTGGTCGTTTAACATGGTACCAGAGTTTTGTTTAGCAAGAGGTCCTGGGTTCGAGTCACCTCTCTGCAATTTGTTCCTCATTTGTTTATTTAAAAGTCCATGAAGGACTCTGTTTGACTCTCCACGTGCGAGTATGGGACCACACGTGAGGGAAGGGTGTGAAGATGCACAATATTCCTATTAAACCCAAATCCTACAAGTTCAAGCTTTTAGGAGAGTTGGTTGTTTAACAATTCCAAATGTGGATACTTCTTTTGTTAGAATTCTTTCGAGTTTGTACATGACAGATCCTAGGAGCTAGCTTTTTGTTGGGGCTGTTTGTTTTTTGCTTGGCCCTTTTTTTGTTTAGCCACGGCCTCCTTAGTTTACTTTGTAGACTTGCCCTTGTGGCTCTTTTAATGATATTTGTTGCTTGCCTATCAAAAAACATAATGGAACTTTGAAAGAAGAGGTATATGTTGAACAACCTCAAGGATTTGTAGTCAAGGGAGAAGAAAACAAAGTTTACAAGCTAAGAAAGGCGCTAGGGCTCAAGCAAGCACCAAGAACGTGGTATAGTGAGATTGATGGCTACTTCCTAGAAAATGAATTTTGTAAAAGCAAAAGTGAGCCAACCTTGTATGTGAAGAAACAAGGTAAGTCCCGACATCCTTATTATTGCTCTTTTATGTGGATGACTAAGTTACTAGAAACAACAAAAAAATGATGGCTGAATCCAAAAATGAAGTGATGAAAAAAATATGAAATTAGTGATATGGGGTTGTTACATCTTTTCTTTGGCATGGAGATTCACCAAGATGGAGGAGTTTTTATTTCTCAAAAAATTATGTCGAGAAGATTTAAATGTTTGAATGTTTGGTTGCGTGATTGTGAGAATGTGATGATATGAAAGTACGCTGCTTTTTGTGTTTTTCACTTGATACAGGAATATGTTCATGGCTATCAAAGAAACAACAATCAGTTGCTCAATCTTCACCTGAAGCAGAAAATTTTCAGCATCTATTGCAACTTCTCAAACTATATGGCTTAGGATAATTTTGGAAGCCATTGGAGAAAAACAACCAACACCTACTGGGATTTTTTGTGACAACAAATTAGCTATCTCTATGGCAAAGAATTTGTGTCTTCATAGTAGGACTAGACACATTGCCATCAAGAATCATTTTATAAGGGAAGCAATTGAAGAAAACAAGATACAACTCGGTTATTGCAAGTTTAAAAATCAAAGGGCTGATGTCTCAACAAAGGCACTTCCAATAAGGGAAAAATAGTATTAAAATCCCGAACTTTCATGACTTTTGCATTTAAATCCTGAAAAAAAAAAATTTGCTTTTTAAATATAACAACTTTCATGAATTTTGTTTTTATATCCCCAACAAGACACTGAACCTCTACCCTTTCCAACATGGCACAAAGAAACAACATCGTTTTGATGCTGGAACTACAATTAAAATGAAAGTTAGGGACATAAAAACAAAATTCATGAAAGTTGCTATTTTTAAAAAGCAAACTTTATGTTCAATATTTTAATGCAAAAGTCATGAAAATTCAGTATTTTAATACTAATTTTCCCATCAAGTATCATTTTATAAGGGAAGCAATTGAAGAAAACGAGATACAACTCAGATATTGCAAGTTTGAAAACCAAAGGGCTGATATCTTAACAAAGGCACTTCCAATAATGAAATTTCAAATATTAAGGAAAGCATTGGGAGTTCAAGAGTATTACATTAAAGGGGGAGAATATTGACATTTTAATGTACAGCTTCAGTTTTTTTTTTAACCTTGGTTAGCCTCTTGGTATATGGTTAGGATGTGGTTAAGTTAGGGCAGTCTGTTTTTTCTTCTTTTATCATTCTAAAAAACAACTCACAGATTAGAATGAAAGAGTGAGAAAGGGGCATGCTATAGAGAAACCCCAGTCTCTATTTTCTATCCTCTGCTATTTCTTTCTCTCCTTATTCTCGATGATTTTCGCTCCAGATTTGAAGCATCAACCCAAGTAAAGATTCAGAAGTTTAATCGAAAGGTGCAGCAACAGAAAGCATCCCCAACAGACCCAATACCAACTTCAAAATAGAAGCACCACTAAGTAAAGGAGAAACTCACCCCATATTACCATCACAAAGTTATAAATTCCCAATCTTCTCTTGACATGTCAAGAAATTGCCCACCACCATCTTCAAACATGATCTGCAACAACAAAGATGTATTTTATCTGAATCCAAACATAATGTCAAATTTACCTACAGAAGGAAGCCACACAGGAAATCCTCCTTACTAAGTTTTTTGAAGTGTTGTCAAACCGCTTAATAATCCCATAAGACCTGGAACATTTGAAGCAAGTAGAAATAATTACCACTTATGAGACCAATCAATTCAGTTATCAACACATGATTCTTTTTTTTTTTACACACCAGTTTACAACACAGCGTGATAATCTGTAAGTTCCAAAACTATGGAACTTTAATAAGATGATTGAATCAATTCAACCAACTCTCAGTAAGGCTCCAAAAAATATTAAGGAGGCGCATGCTGGGGAAAGAGAAAAACAAGACATGCTCTGAAATATATTTACAGGTTGGCTAATGCATGTGTGATCACACCAATCTCTGACTATTTATTTAAATGAAATCATTTTGTGGTGGAATTTTCATTAACTAACCTTGGGTGATTAGATTTTTATCATGCTAAGATAATAGCTTTTAGTAATTGTTATTAAAACCAACTTTAATTGTCTTCAGAAGCAAATGTTTGTAATGTTTGTTTATCTGATCATTAACTTCGTGACCCCTTGGGATTAGAGGTACAAACAGGTTAGACTCGGACAGCCGCAGTTATAAAAGAAACCAAAATACGATATGTAATTTTATATATAAATTTAGTCCATATTTATATTAATCCATCATTTCAGAACAAGTACTTCTTAAAAAAATGGTTTTAATTATTAAATGCTAATCGTTTTTAGAACAAATTCTTGAGAAAGATTAGTGTTTTCTTAATTAGAAAGCTATTTCTGGGGTTTTTTTTATACATCTATTTACTTTGCATTACATCATAATATTATGTTCCCCACAAATTTTGTCTGAGACTCAAACCCTGAAACCCTCTACTCGCTATACTTGCGTGAGCTTTCCACCTAGCCCGAGGTAGGTCTTATTGGCAGCTATTTTTGGTTTTAAAGAGCACAAACTGTTTTAAAATTAAAACACCTAAAGACCTCTACTTATCTATTAGTAATGAAAGCCAATGAGTAACTTCAACCGACCAAGTCTGATGGAGAGATGTGTCATCTTCTGCCAAAAGATCCATCATGCCTGGTTGGCTAAAAAATAGCATTAAAAAGACTATTCATAAAGCCTGATAATCTGAGTAACACAAAAGAAAACCCCAGGAGAAAAAGAGGTGAGCATTCTGAAATTACCTCTCACCCCTGGGACGAGCTATCATGACAATTTCACCAATGCAATTACGGGATCCTATTCTGTGTTGATCATGGGTAATTCGAGAACTTCCTGAATGAAAATAAAATATGTAACCAACAAGAGACTTCAAATTAACCAAGAAATGTTTGCACTGTTGATTCTATTAAAGAAAAGGCATTCTAAAATATAACCATTGAATAAGGGAGGTTTTGCTCTACCCTATGTAGACCACCATTTTGATATACCTTTCCAAAAAATAGACACAACTCAGTCCAGTTTATAAAGATCAAAATACAAAAAGAGAGAAATATGTATTATGACATGAATCCACATGCATTAAGTTATGCACCTCATGAAATCATATTAGTTAGAACTTGATGCAAGAACTAGATGTCGAATAGCTATAATTTGATTCTCTTGTTCTTTGGTTTTCCATTCAACTAAGTTTGATGTACATCTATTGCTCTTTCATCCTAGCTTGACCTAACCGATATCTCATTTGATATACAGTTCGAATCTTCAAAACATATGTACATCAAAAGCTATAACTTCAATGGAACTACAATAAATGTTAAAATGAACATCCAACTTGACAAGAGGTTTTTTTTTTTTTTCCCTTTTCTTGATCAGAAACTATTCTAGTATTATATTATATATAAGTAAAAATTTGTACAGAGGAAAGAACACTGAGAAATCATTCAAAAGAAGGAAAAAAAATGTACTGTATAAAAGAGTGACCCAAAAAAATAACATAAAATAATAAATGAGACAAGATTCATAATTATACATTCTTGTTAGCATTTTCCCAGCTAAGCATGTCTGGAAAATCATCAATCTACCAATACCAAGTCATTATGTTATTTCAGACATCAATTTTACAATGCAACAACAAAATAAAAGCAAGAAACTTTTAGCTCCATTTACATAGGTCCTTTCATGGAAGAAATAGGGTTAGCTCAATTCATTCTCTTCCTCTCATCTCAACTTAACATCCTATCTTCATGCTTTATCATCTCTTGAAATTGATCAATGATTTAAGCTTCTGAATTGATCAATGTTCCATTACGGAACAATCCTACCATAAGCAGAACTTCAAAACCAGACTTCATAACATACCAACTGCCAATGTGTGTAGACCCAAGAATGAAGGGAGAGTGCTCATAGGAAGGATCCCAACAAGGAATAGATCTATCCGGATAAGTGACTATGCCCGAGGGAGAGTTTAGCATTGTAGGCATTCAAACCAAAGCATTTATAGCCTTCAAACCAACAAGTGGGATGCCACCATTGCAGTTGGTGGTCTTAATACTGTTTCCAAAGCATCATAGGGACTCTTACATTTTATTCAGTTTGTTCAGTTTCAGTTGATAAGGATTTTGCTTTAGAAGGATACATTGTGTGTGATCGAACCTAGTTTTCAATTACCAATTTTCCTCATTACAATTCTTCCATTCCACAAAAAAATAAAACAATACAAATAAAAGAAGAAAAAGGCAAATAAGATTTCCAACTATTAGGAATCTAACAAAATTAATTTTCACCAGGAATTGTCAATCCAGTAAAGTCAAAGCCCCAAAATAAAACTCTGAACAAAATAAATTAGAGAAAATGTGTTGTATATTAAGCCATATCTTAAACATATCAACAACCACTCACACATACATTATTTCCTGATAGAATTGCTTTCATTTTGGAAGAGGACATAGCCACCTGGCAAGCAACTAGTTTTAATGCAGCATCTGAGGAAGCCAACTTAGGCTTGCTTGGTTTAACCCCAAGCTTTCTACGACAGCCTGCAGCACCACAGTGGCAATCTTGATCCGCACCAAATTGAACAAACCTGATATTTTTGTTAGACAGGATTACAAAAAATGAACCTCCATAAAACCAATGTATTAGCTGTTTAATTTAGAGAGGCAATGCAAGCTCACCAAACAAGCAACCTAAAAATGTATCCACTAGTGGATAAATGCAAATAAAATAGTAAGATAAGTATCCATACTGATAATCATAGGTCAGGTGCTCCCCCCTTTTTATGTCACGAGTTGCAAATATGCCAATTCTGGTTTCACCATCAATTCTCCTGAAAGAATGCATGAGCAAATCATAAAAGACTGAGCATAGGAACTATTATAATTAGGAAATAAGAAATAAGGATCATAAGAAACCATTTCTGCATTTCAGTGTTGGGATCACAACTATGATTTATGTATTTTGATTTGTTTCCTTTGTATGTAGCATCAATCACCATATCTCGATTGATCTCACATAGGTAAAAGTTTGTTTCTCCAAGGTGTTTCATTTTCCAAAGCCTGTCTTCACATGTTTTATCATCAATAACTGCATTGGAGAGAGAACAGTCATCGAAAGTTTCAACCTATGTACAATATGCAAAATAAGCTGCAATTGTGATGAAGACAACAAGCAATAAAGTGTCACCTTCTCCCACATATTCTATTACAAACTCTCCTTGCTTGATATCTTCATCTGCCACTATTCCTGATCCACATTTCTCGGTCTAAAAACAATATTTCAATTTAATTTGACATTTTAATCTTGCATACAAGCAATAGTCAGCATGTGTAAGAGCAGCATGTCAATAAAACAAAATAGAAGGAATTAGGTTGATATAGAGCTCCGAGAGAAGATGAAGGATACACATGTGCAACTTAAATCACATCATCGATACTGTTGTAAACAAGAGACAGAGATCATAGGGCAATCATTTCAAAATTATGAATAGTAAGGCCCACTACAGTGATAGATATTGACAATCTTAAATCCGAATTCTAACTGGTTCCATGGCCAATATTATTATGCCCGAGGCTTGAATTTACTAAAAGTTCCATGCCAAGTTGCAAAAGAAACCACAGTTTAAGTATAATGATACAAATCCAAGAACAATCGGTATATATTTTTCCTGTATATTTTCCTTGAATGTTGATTAGTTTATGATTACAGTCATGGTGATGTGAAAAATAAGAATAATTTTAGCTAGACAGAAACAGAGGATAGTGGATCAGAAGGTACGGTTAGATGGGATACCAACAATGTAGCTAACATCATGTGACTTGTGTATCAAGGAGGAGGTCCTATGGTTTGACTTGGGGAAAAACTCATTAAGTAATTGGAAGAGAGTATAATAAACCATAACTAAGAAACAATAGGGATGCATTTGAAAAGTGATTGGAAATTAAGGAAGTAAATAATTGGCAAGGAAACGGATTAGGATAGAATACCAAAGGAAGACTATTGATGCTTTCCATGAATGGCAACGGAGTAAATTGCAGGCACGCTTAATAGACAGTAATTAGTTCATTATGTCATGTGTCCATTTTAATACAAGCATCACTTTGAAATGGCAGCCAATAGTTTGAGGTGCACATAGTGGCAGAATCTCTCCACACACACACACAAAGGCATTCAATCTCTCCAAGCAAACATAGGCACAAAGACACAATCTTCCCATTGTCTACTTTCTATCCCCCTTCAGACCCTGCTGCCTCACAACCCCCAGATACCTTTTTTTCCCTGATAGACCCACCACCCCAAGATATTTGCAAGTGAGATCATCAAGACTTACATAGCCCAAACTTTGTGAGACAAAATACCACAACAAGATCTGTTTCTTAAGTCTAGCCAACTAACCACTGCATTTCCTCTTTTCCCACAAAGTGTCTCAGATTAGATTCAAAGCCTCCACAAGATAAGTTACTTTCACAGAGAAAGGAAGGGGAAAAAATTTTCCTCCTCCCATATAATGTCATGATGAGATTAAAAACCTTCACAAGAAGTTATACCTCCACCAGTTTCATCTTCTTCACAGGTCGACTCTGGAATGGTTTATTGAGACATGAAGTCCCACATTTACAGCCTGAGGAGCAGCTAGATTGTAGCATCCTGTAGAAGTATGAATCAAATCATAAACAGAAATTCTTGTACTGGCAAAGTAATTATGAATAGACTTCATTTAACAGGGCACATACTTCATAAAGCCACATAATGTGCTTTACAAACAGATAACTATAGTTAAATAGGCCAAGGCTCGAATCACGACAATACTACCTTCTGATTATTTCTTCTAAAATTAAAATGCTTGTCAATGGATCAAAACATTGTGTCAACCCTGTCCAAATGCCATTGGTTAACCAACTGCATTCGAAACATTTTCAAGAGAATCAAAATATGAACTTGACCTTGCCCATTTCAATCCAATAGCTCAACCAAGAAAGAAAGAAAAATCAGGACCCAGTTTTTTTTTTTTTTAATAGGTAAAAAAATCAGGACCCGGTTAATCATGTAAAGGCACATGTCTGTCTTATATTTATGCAGGAGAAAGAAATATATAAACCCTACGCGTAAAACTTTGCATGTGGTCATATATTTCATATTTAAAAATATAAACCCGACAAGAAACTTGCATGCATCAGATACTTCATATTTAAAATAAGAAAATAAAATCACTTTGTCAAATTTGATATTCTATGATTCAGAATGAAA
Source organism: Tetrastigma voinierianum (assembly GCA_016808115.1). Taxonomy (NCBI): domain Eukaryota; kingdom Viridiplantae; phylum Streptophyta; class Magnoliopsida; order Vitales; family Vitaceae; genus Tetrastigma; species Tetrastigma voinierianum. Next base: position 1,459 of record JAEQBH010006952.1, on the reverse strand, counting down.
TTATAAAAAGGATGAAGAAAATTTTTAAGAGCAAATTAAAATAAATTGAAATATAATATACTTCTTATGACATCAAACCTGAAGCCAGAAGTACACATGGAAACCCATAAACAGTCCTAACTCAATAAGTATTAGCTATGTAAATCCATAACTAAACAAGAGAGTTGTTATGCCCCTACCCACATAGGCAATCTCTACCACACATTACCAGAAGATCCTGATGGTGAGCTACAGGAACAGAATAACATGCCATCATCCTCAAGGCGCCTTTTGATTTTCTTTTTTAGTAAGATATATCTGAATTAGCCGAAGTATCAGCTAAAACCAAAATTGAGAGTGAGAAAGCGTAGAGTAAAACCTCTCTGCAAACATGTAATGAAATTGAGATGTAGATTATTTTTGTCAGGTAATTTAAAACAAATTCAACATGGAAGAACTAGAACTTGAAATGCCACAGTAAAAGAGCATTATCTTGTGGAAAAATGAATAAAATTATAAGCATGGTAAAATGTTAAATGACACTTGAATACTCTTCACATAATAATTCTTATCCGAAAAAGTGTAAAGAAGTAAAGTAAAACTTTAAAACTACAATGAAATGGATACTGCGCCTTATAAAGGTGTAAGGAGGGGCCACAAATTATTAAATGCACTTGGAAGTTCAAAGTCAACTGGGTTTTGCAAGTCCTTCAGCAACTTGTTGAACACTCCATTGACACCATTTTGCTCAATATTGTCCTTAGGCTGAAAATGCCAAGAGGTGAAAACTCAATCAAAACAAGCTTCAGAGACAATATAAAACCCAGAAAGAAAACATCTCATTAAATACAACAATTTCGACTAATATCTAACTAAAAAGATCATAATCAAGACAAATGAATTAAAAGAAAATTTAATTACAACAAAACACACAACTATTAACTTGGAAAAGATTCAAAGAGACTTTCTTTTAGAAGTGGAAGCTTCTGGAGCAAAAGTTGTTGGCATGTAAAAACAAAAACATGGCTCGGGCATAAAAAAATTCATCCATTTTTAATATGGATATTTTGGGAAAATGTTCTTGGAGTTTAGTGAGTGAAAAGAATCCTGTTTAGAAACAGAGAATTATAGGGAAATACAAGCAAGAAGGGAGATAAAAGCCTGAAAAGTGAGAGAGAAGGGCGAGTAGGGATATGGAAAACAGATAAAGTTGGTTGGGAGGCTTTCAAGTATAAAACAAGTTTTAAGGTTGGTTACATGAACACAGTAAAATTCTAGGACAAGCGGTATAAAGACACCTTTGAGGAAGTCTTGCTCGTAACTTTCTTTTCTATAACATCTTCAAGAAATGCTTGAATAGTGGATGTATAGGATAGTGGTAACTAAAGCCCTAGGTTTATAATGCAGTTACATGACCAGGAATTAGAGGAGATAAAGATTTTCTATAGAGGTTGTATGAACTAGTTAGGACATTGAAGAT